>JAHPZR010033755.1:77500-80000 GCA_019787425.1 Platygyra sinensis | reverse complement strand
TCCTATAACCGGCATCTGATTTTAAATTTTGGGTTTACCTCGGTGTAAAAACCTGTGAAGTTTTTCTTTGTTTTGTAGCTACTGTTAGGGTTAGGTCTATTATGTTGACTTCTTTGTTTTCTTTGGTTTACGTCACTAGTGAGTGTCACAGGTTTTAACACCGAGGATGAGCCTAAATTTTAATTCTATTCAACAAGTTGAGCCACCTCTGTTCTGTCCTCCCCGAGCTTCGCCACATTCTACCTCGACGGTCAATTTTTCTTCGAATGCATCGAAGTCGTGCAACAGTAGCATTGTACTGCGGAGTTGCCTGAGCAGTTAACTGCCTTTGGCGCGGCTTTGGCGGAGGAAAGACACTGCACTGAGAGTCGCAGCGAGAGCGAGCGAGAGCAGCTAGTGAGACGGAAAGAACGCTGACCACCAACCGCCTTTTTCTCCGTTTATGTTCAAGGTTCAAGGTTCAAGGTTCATTTATTTCACACATGTGTTTAGCGTCCACGCAACAGCCTCTTAAAAATGTAAACACGGGCTATATTTCTTCGACCACGGCCAGGCAGGTTACCTCACCTACTTAGGGTGCCCCACCTCCATGTAAACAGCCTTAGGACGAAAATTAGCAAGGCTGATTAAACATTTTCCAATATTTCGGAAGGCACGGCCTTCCTTCTTACTCATTCCTACTGATGTCGAAACATGTTTTGTAAGATGAAAAATGTTGTTTCCTTTTCAGAAAATAAATTTGATTTTCATGAAACAGGGTGTTAAAGGGGGGGAGGGGGGTCAAGAAAAAAAATTGGCCATTCACGAATCACAAAAATACCCTTTGCCAAATGAACCTCCAGCGGAACCGGAAGGCATTTTTCAATTTGAAGACTTGTTTCGACGAAGAGGCAAACGTACCCCCTCCCACCCGACCCCAACTCACTCTGTTTGGAATATTTTGTATTTGTTTTGCACTTCGTACGACACAGCTGACACTTCCCACGAACGAAATTTCTTCCAGTTTACGTGGAGGCAAAATATTTTGCTCCAAGGAAATGGCCTTGTTTTCTACGATACGCCTCAAGGTAGAAAGATCGTGACAATAGGCAATGAAATGCTAATTTGCTCATCAAAAATTCGATCGAGGTTTCGGCCAAGACGAGTTCTTTCAAGTTCTTTTCCGTTGTGGTTAATATAGTCCGTGCAGCCTGTTTTTCGTGGTGTAAGGGACAATAATCTTATTTTAGGGTTCGTCATTGGCGATAACTTTTTAGCCAAATATGACTAAGGTGCTATTATGTTTTTTTCATCGCGTGGTAATTGTAGCATTCGGTGTTTTCGCATGCATGATACAACAACATAACGTGTCCGCCAAGGATGGGTCCTTGCCGGAGCAGCAGCTTAAAGACGTTGAAAACATCGCTAAACGGCTTTCTGGAGGAAAGGAATCTGAGATGAGTGATGAGCCGTTCGAAACTGCACCGGAAAAACTGACGGAGAAAATAGCGGCGTCTGAAACTACAAACCAACGGTTACTTCAAGATGAAGGGGACAAAAACAATCTTGAACAGTTACAATTTGACGAACTTACTAAAGATGAAATAATCAATGAAGAACCTGACCAGCTTGCAGGTCATTTGAAGAAGTTAGGAGAGCTTGGAACAAATGTTGTTATTGGTGAGATCGAAGACATTGATTACGTTCCAAATGGAAGGGATTTTTACACACACTTCCTAAGGAAGCAACGGCCACTCGTCATGAGAAGAGCTGCCTCAGAGTGGTCCGCTGTGAAACACTGGGCAAATGAAACATACATGAGGGAGAAATATGGCCATGTTATATTTGACGTCGAATTTACCAAACATTATGAAAGAATACATCCTATAAAGAAAACAATGAACCTGAGTGAATATCTCGATATTTACAAAAGCAAACAGGTTTATTTAGACTGCCCTTTCCCACAGACTGACTTGACATCTGATATCATGGTTCCATATTGCCTGCAATGTGAGGAAGTTATGCCCACCATAGCGAGTATACATCTGCTGTATAGCAGCGGCAATACAAGCTCAAGTCTCCATCAGGATGGATATCAGAATCTTCTGACCCTTATCTCCGGAACAAAAGAAGTTCTAATAGCCAATAGCAACTCTGCACAACATTTGTATGCTAATAATTACACAACAGTGCCTGGTTTATCTCCTGTAAATCCTGAATCAGTAGATCGTAAAACATTTCCCGATGTCTCAAAAGTAACTTTTCATAAGGTGAGAGATGCATTCAGTGGCATCAGCTATAGCTCAGATGCTGATATAATTGCAATACATATGCAGCAAAATTTTCCTTAAAGGTGTAAGGCTGCATAACATTAATTAAACATTAGTGATTTAATAGTTTACTTGACCTAATGTTAAATGTTTCGCTCGCTTTCAACAACAAAGCTCATATTGCTTTAGTGGCAGATCTTGGGTGAAGCCCAGGAGGCCCACACCCCCCTTATTTTGGATTTTTAAAAAAA
>JAHPZR010033755.1:17500-72500 GCA_019787425.1 Platygyra sinensis | reverse complement strand
AATGACAGGTCCTAAATAATTTTAATATGACTAAAACTAGTGGAAATTATCAAACACAAACATATGAGATGGAAGCTTTTCTAAAACTCCATTGGAGCAAATAATCTGGTCGATCTAAAACAAACAGGAAAAAGTTGTGAATTGTCTTTCAGAAGTCCTGAAGAGAAGTTTTTGCGGTTATGCCAACTAGTTTGTATGGTAACTGTTTACAACTGCAGTGATGATCAAGAAAGTCTGTGAAGGGACAACATAATTAGATACTGTAGTGTTAGTGGCTTTTGCCTGCTAACTAGTGTAAGTCAGGATCAGGTAAAGTAGGGAAAATCATTTAGCTTAGATTGTGACGTGCTGTGATTAAGGATCGCAAAGATTTGTCCAACATTGTGAGTAGCAATGTGTGCTATATTTGCATTTTAACCACAACCACAGCCTTCACATGCGATTTGCTATCATGTTTGTTGATGTTTTTCTTTTTTTCTATTGGTTAAAATCTCTTTGGAGGGGCTGCAGTATTCAGAAAACAATTTTAGCATCCATGCAGGCTCTCATTCTCCTTTTCCAACAGCTTTGCTTGTGTCACCAATGATGAGAGCCAAATTGTAGCTTTAGTACCTGCACCTCTCTTAGACATTCCAGGACCTGAAGCATCTGAGTTTGTTTGTGTTTTCAGGATGATTGATTCTGCTCAAGCCTATGATGAAGAGCAGGTTGGAGCAGCAGTGCAAGAAAGTGGAATCCCAAGAGAAGACATATTCATTGTATCCAAAGTTCATCCTCGTTTCTTGGGACATGATGAAACACTCAAATCTGTAGAAGAGACTTTAACAAAGTTGAAGGTAGTACTGCCACAGTTGATTTTTGCTTTCATTTGGGGACCCCTAATCATGTCAGAGATAGCTGCCTGCCATCTACTGGAGAGCAGTGTAGTATCTTTTGCAAATACAAAATAATGCACCTCAAAGTGTGTTGAAAGTATTGGATAACAGGACCTTAGCCAGGTGGGTGTCCAGGTGCCCTGTGGATGCCTAGTTTTGAAGAAAATTGATTTTGTTAGTTTATATGTCGAACAGACCATATAGCTCCTGGCTAATTGAGCCTGTTGGATAACAATAACCTGCCAATAATTTGTCTAATTACTAATCATGAATTTTTTTTTTGTTGGAGCTCTTTATTAAATAATTCAGCCCACCAATCAGTCAATCAACTGACTGACCAACCAATAATCAAACCAGTCTGCCTGTCAATATATATATGTTATTTGCCGGCTGGGAGGTCCGTATAGTGAAAAACTGTGACCGAGGTCTTGAAAATGCTGCCAGAGGCCGCAGGCCGAGGGCAGCATTTTCAAGCCCGAGGTCACAGTTTTTCACTATACGGACCGACCCTAAGCCGGCAAATAACTTTTTTTTTTTTCCTGCGATAATTTGGCTTACAATTGGGTTTACACAACTTTGTTATTGAATTGGTTTACGTGCCGTCTACAAACCATCGTAAAAAATCTAACGAACGAACGAGCGAGTAAACTCAGACACTACCCAAAGAAAGATGTATCAACAGATTTATTTTGAATTGCTTTATGTTAGTTGCATCTAATTCACCAGTTAAGTTCTCCAAAAGTGTTTTCCCGATAGTGAAATTTCGCGCAAAGTTTGACTGAAGTTGCACTACATGCACAATTTCTATCAGTCGTTGCGAATCACTCGAAATCAGACCTTTTTACCGTAAATTGAGTAGCAGAAAGCGAGGAAATTCGTTAAGTATATTCTACAGAATTTCTCTTAAATACAGCAACTATCAGAGAGGCTAAACTCGACTGCATTTGACTTCTTTTAGCTTAAAATTGTGCGGTGAAAAACACAGAATTACGCGCCATTACAACGCCGAGCTACAACCAACCACACAAACTCTCAGAGCTACAAAATAATCAATTGAATCTACTTACAGTGACCTTCCTTGCTATTTAAAAGTGAGCAGAGGTAAACTTCCGTTGATTATTAATCGTCCATGGAAGTGTAAAAAGGGAAAAGATCGACGATTACCGCTAGTTCATTCACGAAACCTAGCTGAACATGACAATTTCGCCCGCGCTGTTTCCCGCCGTTACCGTGACCGCGCTAAGAACCAATAAGATTGCAGGATTCGTCACTGTGCCCTCTTGGAAAAAAATAAAAGTCAGTCTGTCAAAATAAGTCAGTCAGTCAGTCAGTCAGTCAGCCAATCTGTCAGGCAGTCAGTCAGTCAGTCAATCAGTCAGTCAGTCAGTCAGTCAGTCCGTCAGTCAGACATTCAGTGAGTCAGTGAGTCAGTGAGTCAGTGAGTCAGTGAGTCAGTGAGTCAGTCAGTCAGTCTGAGTCAGTCAGTCAATCAATCAGTCAGTAGGTAGGTCTTTTGGTGAGAGAGCCAGTCATTCATTCAATCCAGTATATTCACTGTGATTTATGATAAGGGAAATGGTGACTTGGATAAAGTGAAATAAAGGAAAAAGCAATCTCAAGTTGAAATTTTCTGAGTTCCCCAAAAGGAGCCAAACCATCCAGAATATATGACCTTCCAGAATACCTTTTGGATGCTTTGACCACTGAGATGTGGAGGACTCATGGCGAGCAAGGTCATAAACTAGCTAGATTAATGTAGATTAATGATAAGGGAACATTTCAATTAGAGCATCCAACCGGTATTCTAGAAGGTCATAGGTTCGACTAATTTCGACTTGAGTACGCTTCTTCAGTTATGTAATTTATTAAATCCATTTTGAAATCACTGGTGGTCCCTGTAATCTGATTGGCTCAAATTGGTGCAATTTATTCCCAAATTGCACCATTTTTTGCTCTAAATCACATCATTTTTCCAGCCAATGAGGAAGTTACACTTCAAACTTGCGGGCTGTCGCGGCGCTTTCGTAAGCGCTTGCGCTACACTGTAGAACTTTCCAGTAACCAAAAATAGCGCGCGCGTACAACTTAATTTAAGGTCGTGCGCTGCTCTATTGCGTATTTCGATGTATAAAAAGGGTTTCTGGGTCTGCTTTTTATTTAAAAACCAGCTCAGTACTGCATCAATAAAATATTTGAATCGACCAAGTCCTGTATTTGGGCGATTTCAAAATGGATGTAATAACACTTGCGGGCTGTCGAGGCGCTCTCGTGAGCGCTTGCGATACAGTAGAACTTTCTAGTATAAACTAAAAATAGCGCGCGCGCGCGCAACTTGATTAAAGGTCACGCGCTGCTCTATTGTGTATTGAAGTAAAAGCGTTTCCGGTTCCGCTTTTTATTTAAAAACCGCCTCAGTTCTGCATCAATGAAATACTTGAATTGGCCAAGTCCTGTATTTGGGCGATTTCAAAATTGATTTAATAAAGTGGTAATTGAACTGAGTGGAGTGCAATTTTGGTCTGAAATCATACTTGTGATTTCAAATCGAACTCGCGCTGCGCGCTCGTTTGATTTTGAAATCACGCGTATGATTTCAGACCAAATTGCACTCCACTCAGTTCAATTACCATTATTTACTGTTATTTGTTTCCATTTACTGCCATAGGTTGATTACATTGATCTGATGTTGATTCATTCCATGGACTGTGACGAGGGGCCTGGGGCCCTCTTAATTTGCCAGAAAGGGGAGCCCAAGGGAACATGGGAAGACTCATGGAAAGCTCTTGAATCACTTGTTGGGAAAGGTTAGAAGTTTAAGAAGGATTTTCAAATTCATTTATCATATCTTTCCTCCATATTTTGTTTGCAGAAATGTCAGGCAAAGAGGTGTGATCCATGGAGGAAATTAATGGCTGTCACAATGCACAAAAAAGAGATTAAGAGACGGAAACATTTTGTAAGCTGGATGCCGCGGGGGTACTCTAAGAAGTGGTACTCCTTCGGGGGTACTCTTAAGTGGGAGTGTGCGGTCTGCTTCCTAAAACCCTTGCCCTATTTATGACCAAAATCTCGGATTTTTCCCACCCGCATTTATGACCCGACCAAAAATTGGATATCCTATTTATGACTGTTGTGGCTGGCACAGTTGCCCTGAACATATTTATGAAGGGCTTTTGTTGGTGGCCTTATCGATAACGATGGAAAAGTAGCTTCTTCTAAAAAAAACATACCCGGTTCAAGACATGAGTGCAAAATCCAAACCAATTATGACCAAAGCAGCTGAAAAACCATATATAAGGCTGGATGCCATATAAGGCTGGCATTGTTGTCTGTGACTCTTACAATGTGTGTCTCCACCTTGTGTATTCAGTTTCCGTGCATAATGTTATGCAGTAGCCTCTTCCAGGCGTTCAGTTAGTCAGGGCACAGCGCAGAAAACAGCGCGCGAGAAAATAAAAAGCGCGGCTTCCTCTCGCCGCGCTTTTTGTATTTTTTCGCGCGCTGTTTTCTGCGTTGCGCCCTGACTAACTGAACGCCTTGAAGATGCTATTATGCAGACAAGACATAATCTACAATGTGGATTATCCCCTTTTGACATGACCTGTGATCTTTTGGTCGTTGATGACTGTAAGAATAGCAGTTACTTGTACTCACAGCTTTTGAACACCGTATTTATTCCATGATGTGTGTCGCCTTTCAGGAACTATCCGCAGTATTGGTGTCAGCAATTTTGAAGTTCAAGACCTGGAACGCTTGCTTGAGATCTCCAAAGTTGATCCTTCAGTGGTTCAGAACTCTTTTGACCCCTTCAACCAAGATCGTGTAACTCGAGAATTCTGCAAAAGAAACGGCATTCAGTACATGGGACACAGGTAAGAAATGAAACGTGAAATGTATCCATATGATTACCACGATAGTAAGATAAGCTAACACAACACCCGAGTTGTTGGAAAAAATGGTTGTTTTGGAATTCTGAGACAATTCTTTTTAGCACTGATGTCTGAAAAAAAAAGGATTTTTGTTGATACCCCGCAGGAAATTGGTTAGGAGTTTCTTGTTAGAGGCTATAATTTCCAGGTTTCCTTTTTTGTATGAAAGATTAAAACTGAGGTAGCCGAGAAAAAGATGTAGTTGCAAATTGGTCAAAATTTTCACCGAGGCTGACATTTTCATAATTTACTCAGAACTGAGAAATCTACAGAAATTTTTACCTGATTGCTGAAAAGTGCCAGGTAATTGAACTGCAAGTGATAACTGGGATTACAGCTCCTCCATACTTCACCCTCTTTTTTCTGCGGTTCATGTATAAAAGTTATACATTGCACACGATTTAATTTCATAAACTCACGATACTGAGTATACTTTCTAGCTCATGCTGTTCAGTGTGATGCTGCAGATAGTCCCTGCAACTAGCAGGAGCTATCTTTTCCTATCCTTAGCCTATCGAGCAAAAAGACAAAAGAAGTCCCGGAAAAAGTCTCGCTGCATGAACACTAGGGTGCTTCCGGCAGGTGCTGCCGACGGGGTGCTTCCCAGCCCAGCCCACACCTACGACAATGTAAAGCATTTCACTCTTCAAGAAAGCGAGACCCTATTGTTTAACACCGCTAAACATAAATTGGAACGCGTTTTTCCCTTTTATCTCCACACAGCACTCTTGGGGATTCTTGGAAAAGAGATGGCCTGCCTCTAAATCCTGTTCTTTCCGATGAAGGCCTCAGAAAAATTTCCTCTAAATTCGACGCATCAATTCCTCAGGTGGTGCTCAAATGGTCATTAGAGGAAGATGTTATTGTTATTCCCCGCTCCCGCAATGCGAATCACATCAAAACAAACTTGCATTTGGCTCACGTTCAGCTCACCGAAGATGACCGACAGTACATCGAGGATCTTGATGGAAAGATAATCGTGCCGGACGACGAGCCTCCATTCGATTCCCGATCAAAGCCGAGCGTTTCCGATCAACAAGGTACCGATGAGGAGAAGACCACAGAGCAGAAAACAGAAAGTATCATTGACAAAGTCATTTTAATAGAGAGGGTTAATCCCAAAGATTCAACATTGTACTTGAGTTCAGATGATCATTGGATTTACGCGTTTGACGCCGCCACGGGAAAGTTGAAATGGAAATATGGAACTGCGGATGAAGGTGGTTCAAAATGCGTTTTCAACTCTGATGAGACGGTTGTGTACTGCGGAACTGACGACAAGTCACTGCGCGCGCTCAACGCTGCCGATGGTAGCCTTATTTGGAAGTTTTCCACTGGAGGAGCGGTAACGTCGTCAACCCGAGTTGGTGCCGACGGCAGCCTCTATTTCGGATGCCTGGACGGGTATTTTTATGCAGTTAATTCCGACGGTTCTTTAAAGTGGAAGAAAAACTTGGACGTAGAAGTCTGGTCATCTCCTGCTCTTCTTGAAGGCGGTAAAGCCGTGTTCGTCGGCTCGATGGCGGAAGACTCGGCAAATGTTTTCTCGCTTGACAGCCAAACTGGCGAAATAATTTGGAAGCACGAAACGGGAGGACCTGTGTTCTCTTCTCCCACAGTTAGCCATGATAGCAAGGCTGTGTTTTTCTGTTCTTTTGATGCAAACTGCTATGCTTTTAGCACTGAGGACGGTCGACAGCTTTGGATGTTTGAGGGCGACTCCGCATTTCAGTCGTCACCAGCTGTCAGTAAACTGGACGGAACTCTCTTTGTCGGATCTTCACAAGGAAACATATACGCGATTGATTCCTCAAATGGACAAGTGAAGTGGACAAGGGAAGGTGAGAATACGGAAATTACCTTGCATTTTCATTATAAGTATTGCAAAAGAACGGTTCGATCCAACAACTACTTTTTTAAATGCTTTTAAGGTAATTCCCCTGAAATAAAACTGACAATAGATTTTCGTTCAAACTTTGCCCACTGAATATTTATCATATGAGAACTTCAATTTTGAAATAAAAAAGGGGGGTGCCCATACTCATTAAGGAGCACTGGGACATTGAAAATGACCCATTTTGGCATTATTTAATGCTTTTTTACAAGAACGCATTCCCAGTAATTATTGTAAATTTTTGTGACCGAGACTCATGAGAACACGAATTAAACTGGAGTCAATGCATTGTATCGGACACAGGTAAACCTTTTAAGTTTGATTTAGACAGAAAGCTGAATTCTTGATTAAAATTTTAACCACATTTCTTGACATGGTTACCATACGGCAAAATAGAAAAGACCACAATTTACCTGCTATTTTCGTTATTTATTCAATTTTCAGCAATAGGAATCAGATGAGTCTTTCCTCAAGCAAAGTTTATGATAAGTTGATTACAATGACTGAAAAAAAAGTTGGGCTGCCCGTGCTCGTTGGTGAGCTATAACCATTTTCCAACTGACAGCGCTCAATATCAAGGCAAATCCGCTATGTTTTCGATATGCGCGTGCACGCGGGCGCGCTAAATAACGCCATAAATTATGCGCAGAAAGGATGCGCAGTGCAATTGTGAGGAATAACCTTAAAATGTTTCAATTTTACATGTGTTTTTATTAAGGAATTAATCTCGACCTTTCTCATCGCATCAAACTTTGTTTTTTTTCCCCTGATTGTATTTTAAGGCATCTTTGTTGACGTTTAAATGATCTCAAATTGGATTACAAAATTTATGGTTGCTTAGTGAACCGGAAGCGGAAATTGAAATAGTTGACGTAGACGAATAGTATTTTTATACTTAAAATTTGCCCTCTCGGGCAGCTGTGCGAGGCATGGCAAGCCGCGATCGTCTAGTGGTTAGGACACTGCGTTGTGGCCGCAGTAACCCAGGTTCGAATCCTGGTCCCGGCAATGTTTGTTTTTTTCATCATTCTTTTTTCTTCTTTAACATTTTAGGTTTATTATTATTATTATTTTAAAAGTATTCTCATGAACTTTCAGCATTTTTTTTCGAAGAAAAGTTTAAAAACTCTTTCACAATCGAGTGTAATAAGCCGCGCGAGTTTTCTTTCTCGCTTCAGAGTTTAATTTTAGAACACGTTCGCGAGAGAAGCTTGTCATCATTGGATTGAATCAGATTGGATCGATTTTAATCCTTCCTTTCGGGGAGCTGTTCAGCAGAATAGTATCTCTTGAGTTAACTCTCCTGTCCGTTTTTTGCTATAGTTATATTTTCATATTTCGTGCGATAATTTATTTTAGGTTACCCGAGACAGTTTTACACTTTGTTCGTTGGCCGGGATGTTTTAGTACATGTATTTATCATTTATTTACTTCTTACAACTAGAATTTATTGTATACTACATGCCCCAAGAGTCAGCTGTTTTACAGGCGAATTGACAGTAAGCGAACCTTTCTTCAAGGTAATCTGTAGATCGAAATATGGAACGACGCATTGCGTGACATCACGGCAAAATGAAATGCAAATTTCAATGCACGTTGGCCGCACTTTTAATTACTTAAAAGGTCGTCTTAAAATAGTGCGGTTAAAATGAAACATGCGTTGCTTGTTTAGACTGTTTTCTCAAGTTTTATTATTATCTAGGTTATAAGAATGCACCATTCAAGAAAATGTTCTAAAGATATTACTCCGCGTCAAATACTTTGTTGAGAAGTATTTTGGTGTAACATGAGAATGTTTATGCGTTTATGTACTAGTCAAAACATGTTAACATGTACAGCTTCCGAAGCATAATAGAAGCTTAACTGAAGTTAAAACAGCAATCTGGTAATTTTCCCGGGAGTGGGGCATTTGAACAGCTTTTTGGCCCGGTGAGGGGGGAATTTGAATAAAAATTTTCCAAAAATTCAAATGCCCGGGGGGTTGCCTGAGGGGGGATGTTTAAGCTTTGATTTGACTGGTACATTACTGTGGTTCAGTAAGATCTGGTCATCAATGGGAAATGGTTGATCCAAAGGTTGGAGTTCAGTTCGTGTAACTTTAACATCATAGATTCTTTTTTTTCTTGTCTTGTAACAGAGTTGATTGGCCATGTGGGGGTTCTTTAACCAAAATCACTTCGGTTGATTTATTTTCCTAAAATGTTATAATTGTCTTTAAACAGATACGGGTGAACTATTCTCTTCACCGTTTATCGCTCCAGATGGTAATATCTACATCGGTTCAGGTCAAGGAGAGGTTCTGGCTCTTCGTCAACATGATGGCTCACTTGTGTGGAGTTTTAAAACAAGCTCATCAATTTGGTCGTCGCCACGGTTGGATGAAAGTGGTCTGTTGTTTATAGGAGGGATTGACACCTATCTGTATGCCTTGCGAACTGATAATGGACAGTTGGTGTGGAAGTACAAGACAGATGGACCGGTTGTGGGAACACCGCTGATCACAAGTCAGCATGCTATGGAACAAGCCTGAAGCACACAGGGAAAATTAAAATTGATTAATTTGGTCAAACTTTTATTCACGGATGTCTCGTCATCATTATCATTATCATTTATCTGCCACACCTTGAATAAAAACATACAATAATAGAATTTTGATAGACCTCCAACAAACACTAAGCTGGTATAACATACAGAGCCCACCTCTGGTGTTTTTAAAGTAGGAGTAAATTTTATGTTTTACGTCTACAGCATGATCAGTCCAACATTATTTCAGTAAAAAAAAATGTGATAATTTTCTTCTTAACCTGGAAAAGCTTTTTGATTAGTTACAGATACTGGCAGAGAATTCCAAATGAAGGGCCTTGATAAAGTATCGTAAATTGCTGAAGATTAATGCAACAGAGTTGTGATCAATAATTTCTGGCTGCATGCATGTTCTTGTGCCATAACAGTGTACTTGACTATTTGTTAAAAACTAACTGAGAAACACCTGCATCCTCAGTAACTTACTCAGGGCACTATACTGAATCCTTGATTAGTAAAATTCATTGAGGACTGGTTTAGGTGGCTTGTGTGCAGATGTCCATATGAAGGGAATACATGCTGTAGATGTCTGCAGGCAGGCTAGTGTCAGCTGCTGCCGCAAAGAACAACTGAGGAAGAAAGCAATCTGACTGTGACATCCAATGCTTAAGTTAAAATTTAGTAAAATGTCCTGGGAGGATAGTAATAATATAATCATCATCATCATCATCATCATCATCATCATCATCATCATCATCATAATAATAATAATGATTTATTAACAGATCCACCAGGTGGCTCTTCCCTGTTAAATTAAATTAATTACAATTACAAAATAAATCAAATTAAGTTATTTACAAATTATACGATAGAAAGAGGATTAACAGAATCGAATTACAATAATATGCAATATTTGAATTAAAGCAGTGTCACAGTATAATGTTCTCACTTTGCATGATAAGAAATAACAGTAATAAATTACTGCACAATATCGAGAGTAGAAGCCACATCAGCTGGTTTTCATGTGGGTTCTCTATCCTGGTCGAATTTGAATTTAGAGTTTTGGTTTTTGTGGAGGAGGAGTGGGGGAGAAACAGGAGAAAAACCCTCAGAGGAAGGTGAGAACCAATGACAAACTCAACCCACATATGGCATGGAGGCACAACAGAGCCTGGGTCACACTGGTGAGAGGCCACTGCATCATGCCTGTTTCCCATTAAAGTACAATAGTACAGAAACTACAGGTGCAACAGAGTATATCTTATACAAGCACCTACAGCGCCAGGCCAAGCTGTACCCTGTGTTTCTTTACACCACTAGTCTGTCAAGAAAATAGGACTGACATGATTTATCTTTATCAGAATTTTTTACCTTGTCTACAGGCGGGCTAGACGTTGAATACAATTAATACGTAACATTAGTCTGTTGACGATTGCGTTACTTAGTCTTCAACAGACTTTTACGATAACTGCAGAAATCCACAGCTACTTTGACAATGTTATGACGAAATTCATGATCAATAGCAGGATAGACGCATGAAAAACTGACGTCAATTTGTTAAATGTCACGTATTTATCGTATTCAACGTCTGGGCGGCCTGTGCCTTGTCCTCCTGTCCCCCATTATCCTAAATTTTTGCAATGAACCTATTAAGTAAAATTGAACATATTCACAACCAAATAGACCCACCCCCACATTACACACCATGCATTTTGTGTGGTCCCCCTTAAAAGTCATATATATATATTTAGCATGGTCCCTAAATCTGTTCGCACAGTGGTCGCTTTGTTCAATAACATGCCACAGACAACCCAACCCTTAAAGTCCTAAGCCACACTGAACCGAATAGCCTGCGAAAACAGCCGTCCTTCTTCGCTCCCGGCCCGAGTGGCGAAACGCGAACGCCACTCAGGCCGGGAGCGAAGAAGGACGGCTGTTTTCGCAGGCTATGAACCGAATCGTAGCCACTTATTCTTCGGCCATTTCAACTTGAGTAACAATAACAAACAAACTGCGGTTATAAACATAACGAGACAACGCATGTTGTAAAAACTTTCTTTTATGAAGACGTTTCGTATGCTCCAACATACATCTTCAGAAGTAACGGTTGCCTAAACTCCAATCAAATTTAAACACAAAGACTAATACCAAATTAGGAAAGTAATGACAATGAAAAAGTAAATGAAAATAAAAAGACCTACTTAAGTCTGCTGGGAAAATATAAATGGCTAGTAGAGAAGAGATTTCTTACTGCCAGTATTTTCATTAAGCGCTGGTTTTAAATCGCGAATCAGCATTAATTTTACAAGATGTTTCTTGAAGCATACGAAACGTCAAGTTCATAAATGAAAGTTTTTGCAACATGGGTTGTCTCGTTATGTTTATAACCGCAGTTTGTTTGTTATTTTTACACACTGAATCGAATCTCAGATTAATGACTGACTATTACGGAGCTTTCTCGACATCTAAATCCAATTTTCCGGGCCAGATATGGTAAACTATTATTGATATAAGTTATAAAAGCATTTTAACATGTTTATGTAACAATCAACGCCCCTCATGGGGCTGAGTTATGGGGAGCAGGGTCCTTACTGCAGAGTCCCACCCTCACCGGTCCACCCGCACGAGGGAGCTCCAATGCGCTCTCGTTGCAATTTCTTTATATTTGAGGCAAAAGGCCTCATTTGTTTCGGTCCTTTGCTGTTGTAAATTTACATTTTTCGTGTCCAAATTTGCCAAGCGCGTTAAGCTCGTGCTATTAAATCTTGATATCTTTTAACTTGAAATTGTTTACATCTTAAATTTTCTGATAACGATCGATTTCAAGGCCGCCATACACTAGCCGATTTTTACTTCGGCCAACAAAACGCATAAATTTTGCTTCAATAAGGGTTTTTTTTTGTTCAACTTCCGATTTTGCATTCAACGCTTTTTGCATTCAGTACACTTTGGTATCCTTCAATGCCATTGCTTCGGTTCAACCTTTTTTTTAATTCAACAGCACATTTTGCGTTCAACACTTTTTATTTCGTTCAAAGCGATTTATTTTCGTTCAAAGATTTATTGCACAGCGGTTGACCGAAACAAACTCGTCCCCAGTCTTCATAGAATTCTCACTGGCCTTCATAGTCCGCCATTTTCCCGCAATTTTGTAAAACAACGAGCAGTTGTCAGCACAAATTCTGTTATGGATCACAGCGCCGCAAATGATCCCCGACCGCAAATGATCCCCAGACTTGAAATGATCCCCAAATTGGACAGCAAATGATCCCGAACCGCAAATGATCCCCGACGAAAATGAGGAATGGCATGGAGTTTAGTTTCCTGGATTTTTCCAATTTTTTTATTTATTTTATTTCTATATTTATTTAATTTCATCAACCAAACGATGAATGAGATAAACATAAAGAAAAGATATTCTGTTGACGTAAACTATAATAAATTATAATTTTCATGACAAATTCATCTTATTTTCTCTTGACAATTTTTTTGAATTATAACAGAAAAGATTCAAAGCTCGTAGACAGCAATACCATTTCTCAACAAGCTCGATCTACAACAATAATAGCTTAATGCTACCAAAACTAAGACAAAAAAATCTTGAGTGGATTAGTTTTAATGCCATTTCCACGTTAAATAATCTGATTTCAAATCCTCATCATTACAAGACCCCAAAGGCGCGAGAAACAAATACCAAAGCAAGTGTTAATACCAACAGTAACAACTTTCGCGATATGTTCATGTCTTTTTAGTTCGAGCGAATGAGCTAGAAATTCTGCTTCCTAACTCTACAAGTCAGTTTGACTTTTAGTTCGCATCCGCAACTTGCAGCAAGAAATTCTGGCCAGGAGCACTTATTGGTCAACTTACATAGCATGTAGAGCGACTTAACACTTACCTTCATTACCCGTCGGAAAAATGCGAAAACCGCATATTATTACAAACTAGAAGTAAAATGGCAGCCGTAAGCTAGTTTCGAGTAAGATTCTCAGATTAAAGAAGCCTTGATTAAAAATAAGACACAAACAGCAGTGATAAACATATTGAACTTGTTCATTTTGACTTGACGTTTCGTATGTACTCTACATACATTTTCAATCGTGATTGACCAAAACCGGAAACCGCACATGAAAAGTCTGTAGCACCCAAGGTTTGACTAAACGTGCAGGTCAGGAAATAAGACGCAACTTAGTTGAGTTAATTGAGATCCAGGATGTCGAGTGACTGAACTGATATTATTAATTTGTTCGCAATTTTCGCATCGGTTAAATTTTCATGAAATGTTAATGCTTGTATAAAATCTGAAGGTTTCTTATTATACAAGCAAAATCCGATTACAAGGCATTCCGTTAAAGCTTTTTCGGCAATTATCCGAAGAACTCTTTATCATAGGAATTCAGTATATCCAGATAGAATATGGTCAGTTATGACTTGCTTCTGTTTATTTTAAAAACTGAATCCACAACCCGAGGAACAAATTCCATGCCATTCCTAGTTTTCCGACGGGATCATTTGCGGTTCACATCGGGGATCATTTGCGGTCGGGGATCATTTGCGGCGCTGTACAGATCCATACTAGAATTTGTGCTGACAACTGCTCGTTGTTTTACAAAATTGCGGGAAAATGGCGACTATGAAGGCCAGTGAGAATTCTATGAAGACTGGGGACGAATTTGTTTCGGTCAACCGCTGTGCAATAAAGTTTTGAACGAAAATAAATCGCTTTGAACGAAATAAACAGTGTTGAACGTAAAATGTGCTGTTGAATTAAAAAAAAAAAGGTTGAACCGAAGCAATGCCATTGAAGGATACCAAAGTGTACTGAATGCAACAAGTGTTGAATGCAAAATCGGAAGTTGAACAAAAAAAAAACCGTATTGAACCAAAATTTATGCGTTGAATTGAACTAAAATAGACTATTTGAATTGAAATATCCGTTTATTGAATATTGCTACAATCGGCTTGCCATAATTGGTCAATTTTGACGGATTTTGTCAACACTCGAGCATTACTGACGCAGATGAGATATACGATATGGCGGCAATCAGAGACCTTTCAACGAGTGACGAGGTGTTCAAATCTGTTATAAATAACAGGCTAAAAGATTTCTCCAAGTGAAGTGCCTTCTCGAAGAACAGAAGGATTGCACAAAAATATGGTCAATGAAGGATTCCTTTGCAATCCTTCTCACCGGTTTTTGAAAGAGTTTAATTTTTCAACTCTTTCCACGAGTAATGTCTGATGAATGGAGAAGCCGGCGCCGTCTTCACGATCATGGTGGCTTGTCTAGCTCTCGAGGCCACAATGAAAGACCAATGCAAGTTGAAAAGTTGAACAGTTGAACACAATTGGAGTCGCAGCAACGGCAAGTTGTTAGGTATCGACTAGCTACTAGGAAGCCGAGAAGAACCGGAACTTGCGAGATTGTATCGTGACATCCGTACTTTGCCGTTCTGTTATCGGCATATTGAACTTTGGCTTTGCAGAGTTTGACACCTCTGTGATCACAGGCAGCCCAAGCTCTCTTTATGAACCACACAAGCAACACAATATGGCATCGAAAGAGAAAACCAGGATTCCAAAAAGTCGCTTAAGTCAAGTTAAATCGGTAAAATAACAACACCAGGAGCAAACAACACACGTATGGAATAAGGTAAGCCATTTTTATTGAATGTTTCCACTTTTAACTACCTCCATGATATCTTGCAGAAAATCCCATACAAACCCATATAATTCGATGCCATATTGTGTTCCTTGTGTGGTTCATAAAGAGAGCTTAGGCTGCCTGTGGTTTCAAAGAAAGGTTGACAACTGAAAACTACAAGCCGGCGGTCATGATACGAGTCTCTGTAAGCGGTCTATAAGTGGGCGGAATGACCTTTTTTTAAGTTTGCTCACATGCGTTCCCTCGCTTCCGCTCGCCGCGCTTTCTTTTATTTTTTCGCGCGCTGTTTTCTGCGCTGCGCCCTGACTAACTGAACGGCTGGAGGAGGCTATGTCGGCTAGCGTGCGGTGGATCAAGACAAGGAGCCACGTGAAAAAGCGTATTTTTAACATGGCGGAGATCGACTAAATTAAATCTCCCAACTTCAAAAAAACTCAATTGAATTTACTTGCGGTGACTTTTCTTGCCATTTAATTAACAATTAGATTATGAGGTCGAGATTTCTATGAGGCGATAGTTGATGAGGCCTTCGGCTTCGCCTCCTAGAATTAGAGAGCGAATAATGTAATTGCTTTAGTAGAATTCTAACTGAAATTAACGCAAATAACGGTTTCCAATGATTTTTCCACGCATCATTGAACTTTACCCTTAAACAAAGTTGCACGTATCGAACTGTCCTTCGCAAACTTGCAGTTGTTTACGCGCGTACCCGCTTTTACAATATTTTAAAGTTCTTAAAGTCATGAAACCGTAAATGTGCTTCTTTTAGTCTTCCAAGGAATTTGATTACCCGTTTACATCTAAAATTCATTCCAAAACGTCGGAAAAACTATAAAAACATCGCACTTAGTGGACGACCAGCAGCCTGTACTTTAATTAACAATTAGACCCGTAGCCCGAAAGTGCTACGGGTCAATAGCCCATGAGGCGAAGCTAAGCCGAATGGGCTATTGACCCGTGGTCCTTGAGGACGAAGGGCCTAATTGTTTTTAGTATCACCCAACTAGTCGGACAGAAAAAGAAGTAATAAAGTTAGCAAATGCAAGTTGAAGAAATATTTATTTGGGGAAAAACACGGTACGAAAAATTGGATTTACTCTGAATTTGATCTTGATCAAAGTCGAGGTCAAATATGATCAAAGCTTTGATCCAAACTTTGACGAGCGTCAAATGTGTTTCAAAAATGTTATGGCTTTGCCTATACATTTGATCCTTGACAAAGAAGAGGGCAAATCATCCTCGGAGACCCAGGGGCAGTTAGTGGGGGCGGGAAAAAGTCTACTCGGGCGAGAAAAAAATTCGGGCGAAGAAAAGTCAAGAACGAGGAGAAGAGCCCCTGGGGACAATGGGCGTTTTCCATTTACCAAAAGATTCCGGAAAATTCCGGAAACTTCAGTGGGAAATGTTTATCGGTAAAGAACGTGTTCCATTTGACACACTCGTCCCATTCATTCCCAGGCTCCCTTCACCGTCCGACCAAACGACCTGAAATCTTCCTAAAATTGTTCTGCTATCTTATCAAACACCTCTTTCTTTGTAGCCTTGCTTCCAAACATGTGCTTGTGCTCAGCCCAAGTTGTGATAAGAAACCGAACATCTTCGTCCAACCATCTTTCAAGGTTGTTACTTGAACTAGTTGGCAAGGGATCATTTGAAACAGCTGCTGTGAAAGGATGAATGACAGAAGATCGTACATGACCTTGTTTATTTACGTATACAAAATTTTGTTTTTCGATGAAAACTACTTACCATTTGCCGGGCTATTGGCATACATGGCACAGTTGTGATGTAGCAATGTTTCTAAGTCAGGAGCCAGCCCATGACACACTGAACATTCGTAGAAAGCTGAGGGGGAAGCCGACGAAGTAGCCGCCATATTTCCCGCCATATTTCCCGAAGGTATGAAAAACAATGGTTGTGAGCGGCCTGGAACTGGTAAACCTTTGCGAAACCCGTAAATGGAACACAGATTTCCATCGGAAAATTTCCACCGGGAAAACGGGACTACCTTTTCAGAAGTTCCACTTTTTCCGGAAATTTTCCAGTGGAACAAACCGAAAAATCATGTTCCATTTACATCCCAACCGGAATTTCCGGAATCTCTTGGTAAATGGAAAACGCCCAATGTTTTAACGCACCAGCTCTAAACGGCCGGGGTAGTTCTGGCTTCTGATTGGTGCCACAAAACCTTTGTATTTTTGTGCCCAATCACAGAGCAGCAACACTAGGAGCCGTTTCGCGTCTTCTTACACGATAGACACATCCAGTCCAGTTGCTCGCCATGTTTACTAGAGGAGAAAAGTTCCAATCACAGCACAAAAATGTAGGGGAGATCGTTCGACGTATCCGCTAGAAACTCGCCGCAAATACGCTGGACCTTTCGCAGGTATCTTAACATTAGCGTATTTGACATACACTCCCCGATGTCGATAGATTTT
Organism: Platygyra sinensis; assembly: GCA_019787425.1. Lineage (NCBI taxonomy): Eukaryota > Metazoa > Cnidaria > Anthozoa > Scleractinia > Merulinidae > Platygyra > Platygyra sinensis. The sequence continues at coordinate 55,176 of JAHPZR010033755.1, read as the reverse complement.
TCGGCGTTTCGGAACATTTTCGCCGCTTTCTTGGACAAAAGAGTTTTTTCCAATATTTCCAGTATTCCCTGCATCACTTGCTGTGACTGAAACTTTTCCAGTCCTGAGAAATCTTTCATCGCAATGGCTATTCAGGTATGTCAAACTCTCGCAATTCTGTTTCGAGCGGGATATCATTAATCGGTCAATGCCACATGGCTTAGAATTGTTGAACAGGGTTCGTACGGGTATAGACTGGAAAGTCCAGGAACAAGGCTACTGGTCTTGGAAAGTTCTAGAAATATATTAAACTCAAGGAAAGAATGTGAAATGTATGGCAGACAGTAAGAAGAATAAACATTGAAATCTTGGGAGTAAAAGGGTTATTCATGAATTTTAGAGTCCTGAAAATTCAATCTGAGTCCTGGAAATGTCGCAGAAATTGGTTTCTAAAAAGGGTAGAATTTTAATTTGTCAATTAAAATTCCTGATGCAATTCGTTTAAAGTGTACACATTTTCCTCAGCATAAATTATTGAAACCTGAGCAATATATATTATTGTAATTACATTAGGTGAACTGTCCTGTATGGAGCTTCAAGTAAATAGCTGCATTTGAAAACATCTTTTGTGAAAAAGATGTCTTTTGTCTTCCTTGGGCTGCTAACTGGATTCAGAAAAAGTGCAACTGACATTTCAAATTTTGCCTTTTGTGGAAAAGTCTTGGATAGAATTCCATTATCACCTTTAGTTTTTAGTTGTTTGCCCGGTTAAAATGTTTTTCATTTCTTGGGTGACAACTTATGTTGCGAATGATGCTGCTGAGAACTTGATCTGTTCATGGAATCATCACAGGATTCCAGGACCACAAGGATGTGTGCCAGGGGAAAACATGCAACTACCAGCTGCTGAACTGATTCCACCTGTTAGTGAGACTGTAAAGATGTGTGAAGAAAGAGGAGGCAGTCTGACATGTGATGCAACTTTTGGCACTGATCCTTTGGTAATGAGGGCTGATCTTATTAAATCTCATGAGTGACTGTTTTTCAGTATGTAATCTTCAGGACAAAACATACTAATATGCTGATGTACATGGTCAAAGTGCTTTGTGGATGTAACAACTTATCTTGCAGGATACTCTCACTGAGTGAGTGTCAGCTTACTTCTCTGGGATGTTTTCTTTTGGCTAACTCCTTTTGCCTATTTGGTCAGAAATAAAATCTTAGTTTCTGCTGGACATGAGAAAACAATGTTGTGATGCCTGAACCTACTAAAACAGGTGAAGGAAAGGGGATTATTAAGGGGAAAGGGGTAGCTTAATACAGGATTTTCACTATCATGCTTGGGATAAAAGAAACTGACACAAACTGAAGGAATCTTTGAAGACTGTTTGGAACATGTCTTTGTTGGGAGGCTGGGTGGGTGGGCTATGATGCAGAAGGAATTCGAAAGTGTCAGTTCCTTGCAGAATCTTACCATAATGGTACTTTCATAAACACCGGCAAAATGTTTTTGGCATCTGTGATGCATGCTAATCCTGCTCCTACTATTACTTCTTAGAACTCTATTTTAGGTGTATTAAAGATAATTTAGAGTAGTTAACTTGCTGATAAATATTTCTGTTGAACTTGTTTTTAAATCACTCTCACTTATTTATTCATTTAATTTGAAATTCTAATCCATTGTAACAATGTTGTGATAACAGAAACTACTGTCTTAGGCCCAAAAAATACCAAGTGGCTTTTAATAAATAAATCTGACATGCAAAGGTTGAGTCAGTGGGTTTTTTTATAATACCTAGTGTAGCTAGTTTTTCCTTTTTTCAGTTTTAATTTTTACTTGCGACTTAGTTTACTAGTAAGTAATACCTCACATACCTGCCTGACCCCTACGATGAAAGATTACTCAGGACTGGAAAAGTTTCAGTCACAGCAAGTGATGCAGGAAATTAAATACTGGAAATAATGGCAAAAACTCTATATCGTCCAAGAAAGCGGCGAAAATGTTCCGAAACGCCGAAAAATCTATCGACATCGGGGAGTGTACAAAAACTCTCAGTATGTCAAATACGCTAATGTTAAGATACCTGCGAAAGGTCCAGCGTATTTGCGGCGAGTTTCTAGCGGATACGTCGAACGATCTCCCCTATATTTTTGTGTTCCTCCTCTAGTAAACATGGCGAGCAACTGGACTGGATGTGTCTATCGTGTAAGAAGACGCGAAACGGCTCCTAGTGTTGCTGCTCTGTGATTGGGCACAAAAATACAAAGGTTTTGTGGCACCAATCAGAAGCCAGAACTACCCCGGCCGTTTAGAGCTGGTCCGTTAAAACATTGTCCCCAGGGGCTCTTCTCCTCGTTCTTGACTTTTCTTCGCCCGAATTTTTTTCTCGCCCGTTTAGACTTTTTCCCGCCCCCACTAACTGCCCCTGGGTCTCCGAGGATGACTCCACCTTTGACGCACGTCAAAGGAGGAATCAAATATCTTATGGGTTTGCCATGCATTTGATCCCTGTCAAAGGCGAGGTCAAACATGTCAGTAACTTTGACTCCAGTTTGACGCGCGTTAAAGGCGTTCAAAGACACCAGGGCTTTGTATACCCCTAATTAACTTATCTCGCTTGTTTTACCTCTGTAAATTTAGCTTCGCAGTCTATGCAAAATGATCCTTTCCAGCATTTGGTATGAACTACTAAGTTTAATTTACTGAGGTAAAACAAGCGAGCTAAGTCAGCCTGAAGTCACGTGTTCCTTAATCTACGTCACAACTCATTCCAAACCAGGGGAAGACTGGTGCGAATGGTGGACCAAAAATGGCGGCAAATTTGAACGTTTTTAAAACTTCTAAAAAAGATTGCTTTTTATCCAAATCGCATGTTTCTTTCGCGAAGTTCATTGGGTGATATATAAAATCAGATAAGAAAATAAAAATTTTGATGATATGGGCACTTTAAACAAGGAACACCAGTAAACCAGCATATCATAACCACTAACTGTTAACGCCTTCCAGCTGAAAACCTTGCTGTTATCTGTCAGAAATGATACTGAAATCCAACTGTAAACATGTACCTTTGTTGTCTAATCACTCTGTAGTGAAACGAAAACAAAATAATTTCTAACGTCAAACTTATTATAAGTAAGAAAACACCAGTCATATAAGAGGCATCTCGTTTATTGATCAGACATAAATTGACCTAGGATAGATATTAACACAAAAAACGTAGTAACCAAAAACACGGAAATTTGCTAAAACAAAATTTCCAAAATGAACTGATCAAAAGTGGAGATGCCGTCGAAGTGACAACTCTTAACGGACAAACTCCTTAAATATTCACTTCTTAGCATAATTACGTAATCCGCATACCAACGAATCTACCAATCTCGAGCCCAGAGTTCTCCGGCTCCTCGGTCAGCGGTGGGGTCGCCGGGGAGAACTTTCTCCCCGGCGACCCCACCGCTGACCGAGGAGCCGGAGAACTCTGGGCTCGAGATTGCGAATCTACATGCGAGCACAAAGCTATCTTACAATAGCAACGTGAAAAATTATATGTAGATGGCGTGGAGCGCACGCAAAACAAGTGCAAGATACAAAAATGTGAGGTGGTGTGTGCACCAACACCGCAATGCATTATTTTGCCAGATTTTCAACATGGCGGAAGATTGTTGTGATGCGAGCGGTTTTTTGCGTATCTGTTCATAGTTTTGTACATGTTTTTCTCGGCTTTCGCTCGCCTTTTCTATACCAAAATGTTATATTTGGGTAGAGTAGCCAAGTTAGATTTTGACATTGAAACTGTTACATTTAGAACTTGTCCCATTTCTCGAACAAGGTAAAATTTTCCCATTTTTATCTTTGTCTAGTAAGTCGAAACTTATGGTCGCTCACGGCAGAAATTTCAGAAGAAAACTGGCTAATACAATTTCAGTCCCTTCATACCAATGACCTCCTTATGAACCCTAATCAGCAAAACGTAGTCAATGGATTTTGAAAACAGTAAGACAGCAAATGCAATCACGCCCCTTAGATTACACCATCAGAAATTGAAATACGAACAGCAGTTGAAAAATTGAAAATTAACAAATCTCCGAATACGAAACGAAATGATTAAAGCTAGCTTTAATGAAATGCAGCAGTAAAAATAAGAGATCAGTTAGTACCGTTCAGAATTCAGTGCGATAAGGTGAGCATCTTATGAGCCAGTCTGCACCAGCCTGGGAATCCATCCTTCTGTCCAACGCCACTAATCCACTGCAGAATCCAAGGGGACACATAATGAACTGCGCGAGCAACACCCATGGCTCTGTGGGACCACTCATGAGACAGCACATCAAAGTAACAAGAGGTGTGCACGTTGTTGACCAGAATGGTGCCACTGAGGGTCACTGGGGCGTAAACACCTTCCTCGTAGACCTTGCTGATGCTCAAAACTGCATCCTTCTCTACACTATGACCTGCTCTCACGTACAAAGTATCTCTGACTTTCACATCTCTGGCAGGGATGGCTGTTGCTCTGCTAGTCTTCTCTACAAATAGCAGATGATCTTCAGTAATCTTCAGGATGTTGTTCCTCTCAGTTGTGATCTGCAGGAATTCTTGCATAACTTCTGGCTGACGGTGGATGAAGGCGATAATCGGTTCAAATCTGATATTGTTGTCGGCGATAACCTGAACTTCATCATCAACGCGCATCGAGCTCATATCTCTCTGGCGACCGTTTTTGTCAATAAACATGGCTGAACCTGGGAAGCACCCACCTTCCTCACTCTTCATCAGAAACATGAATAATTTACTTATCAATGTAAGTTTCTCTGCGTCAGTGGTTCTTATCACTTCGTTTAATTCTTTGAGTTGGGATTGGAGTATTTCACGTGTTTGTTCATCATGCTCCCGTTTTAATTTTCCTAGGGTCACTAGTTTCTGTGCCAAGAGGTCTTCAGTCTCCTGCTCCAATCCACTGTCCTTAAGGGCTTTCTTAATCCTATGGCGGATCGTCCCTTCAGATGATTTAGTTAGGTCATAAATGAAGGGGCCACCATTTCTCTCCGCTGACTTGTCTATAGCCTATATAATTAGAAAATAAGAGTGCAGTTAAATGTGTATGAAATGATTATTTATGTATGTAGTAACAGACTGCCGATATGCTGGCATAACCCTCGGCCATTGTCTGTTCCTCAAAGCTCAAAATTTTCCTCGAACTACAGTCTTGGAAAACTGTTCGCTTCTTGGAAAGAGTGGCTGGTTTTCCTTTGTTCTCCAAAACACACCCCAGAAATTACAAAGTGCCTGAAGAAGCTTGAAGAGCTGGAGGTGCTTTCATTATTACAGGGAAGCTAGAGCGGGCCTGATGTTTCCACCAGGACCCTGGTACTCTTCAGATGCACTCATGTCCTTTAGTTCTCGACTTACAGAATTTGATACGTTCATCCAACTGGAAAAGTGGGCAGAAAATCGCATTTTCTGCAGTTTAACAGATTGAAGCGGCGTTCATTGGCTAATTATGGTGTACTTCTATAGTTCCCAGTATCCCTAATATGTTCTACAAGAATCCATGAAAATCTGTATAACACAACACCCCTGCTTAAGACTTTTGCTGATGAATATATTAATGAGAAAGGGTCGAAGGAGACCTTAAAATATAAAACGAACGTTTTCATTAATAACCGTAAGAAAAACTCCGAAGCTTCGGAGCAAAAGTTACGATCAGTTGAGCTCAAAATGGGAGGTCTCAATTATCTTATCCCAATGATATTCTGAGATGTATGTTGGGAGGGCTGTTACTGAACTTTTCATGGAAACAAACCTAGTGTTGGCCGATATGAGCGTTCATTGTTGTGAACTTTGTCGAAAGACTAACCGAGTGGCAGTAAATACATCAATATATAAATAAATTCACACCGTACCTGGATAAAATGAGACAGTTGTTTCCTGCAATCTTCAAGGTCTTCATCTTTCTCTAAAGAGTTGTCAAAGTAAATTACGTTATGCTGTCCTATTCGCGCTATGAAAGTGGTGACCCAAGGTGGCAGAGAGGCTAACCATCTTTTTATGCATTCATCCACGGTGATTTTGTCCTTCTTTGCGTTTCGTTTAGCCTGGTCAGCATATGAAAGAATGACAAACATGTGCGTCTCGGCTTCCTTGCCCAAAAACGACTGAAGTAACTGTAACGCTTGATCATCCTCTGGCGTGAATCTACAGCCATACCTCACTACAAGGGAGATAGCGTCAAACCCCGCTGGTGCCAGAAGGAATATTCTGGCAACTTCTGTAAGAACTCTCTCTTGATCTCTCTTAAAAAGCCATCGCCCTCCGCTCATCCTCATAACAACGGATGTGTCAATGACACCTGGTGTGTCGATGACATTGATGTACCTCTCTTTTTCCCTTCTTTCCATCTGGCATACCGTAGTAACTGACTGCGCATCGGCCTTTTCGTCGAAGACGCGCTCACCAACTATGCTGTTTCCAGTGGCACTTTTTCCATTTCCAGTTTTGCCAAGAAGAACTACTGTGAGCGGTTTTCCTTCAGGAAGCTAAAACCAAAGAATAAGCGTCGACTGAAAAAACGTAATCGCTATCAAGTGACCAAACTAATTGACGTCAGTTTTTCATGCATGTGATGTTATTGATCGTGAATTTCGTCGGAACATTGTCAAAATAGTTGTGGATCCACAAGGCGATAGCCGAGTGTACTAAAGACTACTATGATTATGTCATCAGTAATGGCGAAATTCAATGTCTAGAACAGGACAGACGCATGAAAAACTGACATCAATTTGTTTTTTTACGACAACAAATTGTCCCCTCTCGCTCGTTGCCGCAACGCATTCATATGTGTCTGCCTGCTTATTGACAATAAAAGTTAGCCAGTGAGCGCGCGAGAGTTTCTGCAGTTCTGTAGTTGTCGTAAAATAATTATTCTATTTCTATTGTAAACTAAAGAGGCAGAAAAAAACAAAACTGAGAAGGAAAATATAGACTCTGTCAAGAAAATAATCAGATCGATAGCTATAAAGGTTCTGTCCTCGTGTACCGGTTCGCAAGAGCCGCTACAAAAGCACCAAACAATACACAACAGCTAACCAATGACTCCTAAACAAAGACAGAACAATGGTTATTCTCTTGTGAACCCGTACACCAGGACAGAACCACTAGAAAATGTAGATTTTATTTAGTTTGATTTTATAAATTCCTTCCCCCTTCTCCTTCTCTTCCTTTTCGGCAACACAAATGGTGTTCCAATAATTAGCCTGTATGCAGACTCTGTTACCTCCTTTGCTTTGCGCGGAAAAGTGCTTTCATACATAAAGAAAAGGAATCAGTAGGAGTCTGCAAGCAGGCTAACCAATAGAGCGAGATATTTGCTTTAAGACGGTTTGCGACTGTTTGTTATAACATTGATCACCAGCCGGCGGCCAAGAAATGAGTCTACGCTCCTCCCCTGAAGATACAGCCGGACTCGTGAGGAGGGGGTATTGCTCGAGTCAAACATGCAACAAACTTTCTTGCAGATAAAAGGTGTTGCAGTCGTTCAGGTGGCAGTCGAGCCTATATTTGATACAGAAATCGTTGGGAAGGTTACTCAACGGGTATATTGTATTCGTCTTCTATCCGACAGTATCCGGAAAGTGTGCAAGCAGCGCCGGTCACTTATGAAGTGGACAAATTGCGGTCCGTTTCCGTCGCTACCTATTTCGCTTTTAGCCTCGCTCACGTCAGATCAAGTACAAAGGGTTCATTGCCAAAGATCGACTGCCAGATCGATTCTGGGTCACTAGATACTAAACCATGTAGTCAAGCATTCCAGTTTTTTCTATCTCCCAGATATTGATAGATTAGACCTACCACTCGTTGTCACAGAATGCTGTAATAACTGGTATCATGCAAATGGCCAATCATTTGAAAAATAACTTGTGGTAAACTTTTTTTAAGGACCGGGTTACCATGGCAACCGTATGATCTATTAACAATACCCTTAAGGAAGCTTTCAATGGAGTATCGTGAAACCAAAACCGAAGCTATCAGTTTAGCCAATCACAAAGGACGTAGACAGTCGATTAAACCAATAAAACTTGAAACAAATACATGTGGCTGACGCGCACGGCTTAATATAAAGTATGCAATTATCCTTTGTATTCTAGTTTATCGTGTCTTTTCACAAACGTTCCTATTGTCTCAAACTCACTCTTGTGTCTTGCATCTGCCGGCTATTTTCGTCACATGTACAGGTTTTCTTTTTTTGATTTTATCCAACCATCGTTCACCATGCATTCATTCATTCAAGGTAGCATCCCACACCAAATGACCGCTTCGCGTTCGCACCGTTTTAAGGCGAGACATTAAATAAAAACCCTAAAAACAATATATTTTCTGAAAGCTTAATAAATGAGGGTTACCATACCGTAATTATTGAAGAAAACAGATAAATGCAAAATATAGCCATCGTTTTGCAAAATTACATGGCTTGCAATATTCAGTTCCTGTGCAGTCGGAAGTGATCAAAAGGAAGAGGCAAACATTGCGCCGAGTTCTTAACACCTTTGTTTCAAAACCCGTGTGGAATTTTGATAGCTTGCCTGGTTTTGTTTTTACGCCCGGTTAAACTTCGGGGTTCAAAAAAAGTCACTCCTGTTCCTTCAATTGTTTATAACTCTAGAAATAACAAAAAAAAAAGCAAAAATAGGTGCGCAATGCGTACATGTGTCTGCTATTTAGAAATTCAACGATCAAATGGAAAACAAGGCAGCGCACGCTTCGCGAACGATGGACATTTGCGTTTTGTCTCTGTAGCTTTTGGGTTTCACTGTGGACATTGGGAAACCAAGTACGTGAGTGAGCTTTTTCCATTTTCTTAAGTTTGTCATGAATTTCTTAAAGGTGTTGTCTCAATATTGTTGTTGGTGGGTGTTGTGCTAAACAATGTGGCTCTTTCAAAGTTTCCCCAGCAAAATTTTCATGAGATTCTATAAAATGAATTGCTATATTTTGACAGTCTGCAACTTCTTGTACAAGCAGTGCATCGCACCATGTACCTTGCATTGACATATCATTTATCTATCCATTCCATGAATTCTCAGTATTGCTTTCAGTAAGACGTTCAGGGTTATTGCTGAGGTATTGAACACCAGCTTGTCTAATGAGTAAGTGATGATTGGGATCACCATCTAACTGATGAGAAACTGCTCGGAAAACACCGTCGCCTTCTCCACCAACATCAACAGGTCTCAATCCTAGCTGATGTAATCGCGTGTTTAACAACATAGTGGAACCAACTGACGATATAGTTTAACCGTTTAAATTTTGTTCAGGGCCTGGATTTAACTTGATATCACCAGATGTCAAAGGCTTCATTCTTGAGACAGTGTCTTTTGGTACTGCTGGTTGATTTTGTTATTTTGTGATTTAGGGAAGAACTAGTTATTTGTTTGTTATTTTGCAAAAGGTTGCTTGCTGTCACACTTTTTAGTTTTAAAAAGTTACTGAAAAAACATACCATAACTTATAGTGAGCCCTTAAGCCATACAATCTGGACAATTTATGGGTATATTTTCTGAGAATACACTTCAGCTTGCACCTAACTTTTCTCTTTTTCATGTCTTTTATAATCATTTTTGGTAATCTAGACGGCTCTCGGTCTCTGCGTCGTTTCACTTGTTTAACTATTTTGGAATGGCCATGAAATTCTTTAGCACAAGATGGCGGCAAGGCTCTTCATAGCTCAGAAAGTTTTGCTTAAAGTTTTCCTCAGGTAATAGTTATGCACCAGTCAATGTTAAGCCCTGGGGGCGACCCCGGGAGATTTGGCAGTATTTCCTTTCCCGTGGGTGAGGAATGGTTAAAGATTTGACATAACACAAGTTCCCGAGGATGGGGTAATTTGACAAAATCTCTAGGAGCCTGAAGCCTAGTCCCGCCATCTTGACATTGCTCCTTGGCATTGCAGCGCCATTTTGGAAGTTGCTTTGTGTGGTGAGGTGAGTGTTTTGATCTCAGTGTTATTCTTATGAACGATTGATAGTCTGAGTATCAAAAGAGAGCACAAATAAGGTAATTGAAATATTAATTTTTCATGGTCATTTTTACTGATTATCAAACTTCTATCGTGATTAGCTCCCACCAGTACTGCGTTGGCTTCGAGATCTCAACTAATGACTATGACTGGAAGTGCACTCTCTGCATTGCAGATTATCTCATGTGACATAAATTAAAGTTTGTTTAATCTTGCTAAAGTAAAAAAGAAATAAATTGCATCGTAGATTTCATCATATTAAATCAAACAAATTTAGAACCATGGAAGGGGTATTTGACATCAGTGTTTTCCCCTTGGGTAAAGCATTTGACATAAAAATGGGCAAAAATTTCAAATCCCCCTGGGTGCGCTGCGCCTGTCCCCCCCTCCCCCCCCCCCCAGGGGCTTAACATTGACTGGTGCATTACAAACAAAACTACTAGTTCTGATATCAAGGCTAGATTCGCTAATTATTAATTAGATAATAGCTATCGAGAAGATTACTATTTCTTAAACAAATTCGTGCGTATAAACTGTCCACAGCTTTCGCAGACGTTTGGGCAATGATAGATGTTTTCGGCTTTTGTTTCCCCATATTTGGGCTGATAAAATTTTAAAATTCGTGTCTTCGCAAGCAAAGGAGTAACTCTATGGCGCTGAGCTTATGTACCGGTCAATTCCAAAACCGCCCATCCCCTCCCCGGGCAAACCCCGCGGTATTTGACGTTTTTGAAAAATTTTGGTCAAATTCCCCGCTATGTTGCCAGTTTAGACAGTCAGATGCCCCACCAGTTAGAGCTTCAAAGAGGGTCAAATCCCCCACCCTCCAGGCATGTTAAAGCAACTGTGGAAACAAGGTCTGCAAAATTTTCAGCCACTATGGATTTCTTGTTTAGCTTGTCTTCGGTCCACACTTTAAACAAAGGCATATTCCACGATATAACTATATAAAACGACAACAACAGAAAAACCCACATGGAATCGACAAGAGCAATGACCAGTGAACGCGGCTCACGTGCTGAATCAAAGAATTGCGAAATCCTTTTGCTTCCGACCGCTGACAGACGTTTTGACACGAAAGTCAAATGCCCCACCGGGCGGGCTTCATTTTAGGTCAAATTCCCCACTGAACGGAGCTTAACGCGAGTCAAATGCCCGGGGATTGCCCCGGGGGGATGGGCGGTTTTGGAATTGACTGATACATTAGACTTGCCACAAGTCGACCTTATGAATTTCAGAGTTGAATATGTTAGGCCGCGAAGCGGCCGAGCGAGCGAGAGGTACTGAATAAACAAGACGAAGGACTTTTCAGAAAGTCTACGCCGAGCTGTGCATCGATCGACAACTTGAAAGCATCTGTCAAAACCATTTATTCGGCCACGTTGACCCGTAACTTCGAAAGCTGTGACATATTGAGACAACACCTTTTAAGAAATTCATGAGAAACTTCAGAAAATGAAAAAAAAAAAACTCATCGCACTTACCTCGCTTTCCGACGTCCATAGCCTGCGTAGCTGGCGGTATTGTAAGCGCACGCGAAATAAAGTTTTGGCGGCGAAGCCGCGAGGAGAAAGGGGAGTGGGACTTTGAAATACCGCCTGCACGAAAACCATAGGTTTTTGAATAGTCCGCACACCAGTGTGCGGGAAAAACGAATTGGTCGAGAGAAGTAAACACGTCAATCAAATGTTAGATGATCCGTTATATATTTCCCAAGGGATACTTTGCTTATGAAAGTAAACATAAAAGCCTGCATTTAGCGCACGCGAAATAAAGTTTTGGCGGCGGTGCGAATCAATACGGCCATACGGATTTACAATCAACACTTTAAGCTGAGTAGTCTGTTTACCACACAAGTTTCTCGCGGCTTCGCCGCTCGCTTCTGGCGGCTCCGCCGCCAAAACTTTAATTCGCGCGCGCCTACAATACCGCCAGCTACGCAGGCTACGACGTCCACAGTGAAACCCAACAGCTACGGAGACAGAACGCAAAATGTCCTTCGTTCGCGAAGCGTGGGTTGCCTTCTTTCCCACGTGATCGTTGACACAATTGCCGACTCGTTTCCTCGAATTCTATTGGTTCCGAATGTTGTCTTGAATTCGTAATTTTCTCGCAACCAACGGTAAGGGTTACGATAATTCACGATTGAGTGACATTCATCGTGGTTCACGACAGATTCACGACAAATGGTTACGCTTTACCTGTCCCTCATGTACATAATCACAAAATGGACTTGTAATGAAAACCTCACTCAAACCTCTACAAAACATTTTCACACTTGTACTATATAAGTAGTGATCGAAATTTCTACAGCTGTGCATAGTGTCTGCATTTGCATATGCAAATAGCAGACACAAAAACGCCGACACGGTTTTCGAGCTACATTACATAGGAACGTTCTCCCTATATTTGAGCTAAAACGGTTGAAAGTTCGCTGCAGGCGAAGATAAAACGTGCGCTCAATTTCTTGAAAATATAGGTTCGAGAAAAAGAACAAAACAGTTTCAATGACGTTCTTCCACAGACTACTAAGAGTGTCATCGGTGTTCTTAGCTATCGATTAAGTAGACTAGCCATTTGTAAAATACTGCTTTGCAAGACCTTCGAGAAAGGGCATGCGAGTGGTAACTATTATGATTGTTGTGGTACACGAAAACTCTAAAAAAGGTCACCAAAACACACATTATTCTGTCAAATACTGATGAAGTAATATGAAAATGACACTTTGTGATGCTTACAGTGAGAAATTTTTATGTGAAAGTTAAAGTAAGGTTGAAACAGAATTTAAGTAAACAAAAAGCACACAAAAGAAAACATAGGCTCGCAAGGCGTGCAAGAGTTATTTTTTTAAGGTTATGAAAATGGGAGCATTTAAGCGACTCTTTACAGTGATAATTCAGTTAATTTGACAAGTTTTTTGGCTACAATGTACAGCAAGAAAGAAACTGAGAATCTGATGTACACACGAGCTTATATCGCTAAGATAAGTTGTCATTTTAAGTTGTCGCTAGAGGGTATGGATAAAATATAGGCACGCTAAGCGTGTAGGAGTTTTTTTTGTTGGAATAAATGGGCTGGTGGAAGGGGGGGGGGGGGGGCGAAGAATGGGTGACTGTTTTTCTGTAGGTTTTTGAGCTGTTGCGCAAAAAAGGGCTTTGAATTTTTTTTTCTTGTAGAGGGGCAAGCCATATATGTGTATTGCGTGCTTCCAAAATGAAACATGGAGCATTGACAGATGATGATTTAATACCTATATTATTTTTGTGGATGGAATAATAGAAGTATAGTACGTGTAGGTCCAAACTGTTGTAAGTAAGGTATGGGTTAGAGACGACAAGAAAGATCGTAGATCTTATAACCGCGCTTTTAAAAATTAGCTGTTTTCCTTGCACTACACTGAGTCACAACGCAATGCACATTCCAGAGACCCCCTCGATGATTCATTTATTACTGTAGACACCATATCACTTGATCCACACAAACTATATTATTGCATCATCGTTCATCTCTATGATGACGTCATGGTTCAGATAATCACCCCAACATCTACCCTCACGTTTCTTATCTGCAAGCAGTCCTTGTTGATTCACTGATGACTATAGCCACGCCATCAACTGATCAATCTGTAGCAAAACTGACAACGACGACTAGACACGAACTGTTTAAGCCTCTTATTGCACCATCACATTGACCCGTCCATAACATACCCGATGCGCCGACTAAGAAGAATTTTTTTCACAAAGGAATAACTCAAAAATAGCAAGAAAGCGAGATAAGCTCTCTGACTCGTTTAAGCCTGATTTACTGATTAATTTGTAGTTTAACTTGGTGCCACGCAGTCTTCAAAAAATATTATTTTCAACAGTTTTCATACTATTTTACCTTTAACAAAAAGATCTCGGACTGAAACGAATATGTCCTTGAATTAACCATATCAAACCTCTACTGCAGACACCTAAAAGCTGTCCGGACATGTTAACTTCTTTTTTTGTTTAAAATCCTGGGAACAAGAGGCCATAACTTGTTAGCTCTAACTGAATTTACTCCCATGTGAAAAACAAAAGTGTTAAGTTACCATTTGTAACTAAAAATAGCAATATCTCGTTTTCTTTGTTCAAACATTTCATGGGAACAAGTGGTGACGATTCGTCAGCTCTAATTGAATTTCCTCCCTTGTGAAAAACAGAAGTGTCAAGTTACCATTTCTAACTAAAAAATAGCAAACATCTCGGTGAAACAAGTGCTCCCGATTCATCACCTCTAATTGAATTTACTCCCTTGTGAAAAACAAGAGTGTCAAATTACCCCTTGTAACTGAAAATTAAGATATCTCGTTACATTTGCATACAAGAACAAAACAATAGTCACTTCTACTTATTTTGTAAACGTTAAAACTGTTTCAAATCTAAATAGTCTCGTCAATCCTCTAAAATATGTCCCTTGAACTAGAAGCGACGATTCGTGACCTCTAATTGAATTTACTCGTTGTGAAAAACAAAAGTATCAAGTTACCCTTTGTAACCTGAAATAAAGTACTCTTCCCATTTGTTTACTACTGACTCATGAACTACTTCAAAACGCAAAGCTCATCTCGTTCATAACTAGCCACCATTACACTGAAACAACCCGATGTATATTATGTAACTGTCACAATCCCCTCCAAACCAGACTAAAAGTCACAAACCGGCAACACACACGTCAGTCCTAATTATTCAATCACCAAAGTCCTTGCACTTAATACAATCATACAACTCCCAACATTTACCTCACTTAAGTTATCTTGAACAAGAAATTTTCTTTTTCTTCTACTACAATTCGTCGTGCTGGCTATTAATGTGATAAAGCGAAAACCCTGATAACATTGACAAGAAAAGATTAAGTTTCATTTATAACATATCTTCTCATCCCAGTAGTAAACAAGAACCATTATAAATGTAAAATCGTGACAGAATAATTTCTTTTTGTTCTGTTGACGAAATTAATCGTTGTCTCTTCGCTTTTCTCGTTGAAACTTATCATTGAAACTGATCAATGGATGCTGAAATAACTACTCGCTCTCGACTCTGCAGCAATATTTAGGTTTCACTACAACGCGCAAACGATTCGAACCTGGTCACAACCTCTTCACAGTCCCTCTATTGCATTCCGCCCCTTAAATATAATTGTTCCTATCGTAGAAACCACATCAACATTAGTAGTAGAGCGGCTAACACTCATTTAATTCAAAACCTTACATAATGGGAAAAGCTCACCCTTCATCGCATGCTCGCAGTTATACATGATCCCGAACACTATGTTTCTTTGACTGATTATCCAATTGCTAATGACTATCAAACCCGCCCACAAAATCCTCAGCCTAACCCACAGAAAATGTCGAGGTAAACCCAATATATGAATTACTTCCTCCTCTTTTACGGAAGAATAAATATGGCCGTTCTCAACTGTTTTGGGATCAAATCTTCTCACATACCATTTACCTTTACAACAAGAAATTTGATTGGTGTTTAATAGTAGATCCAATCTGATTGGTGTGACATACATACATCTCTCACTGATCCACTGATCCACTCACTGAACCACCCGTCCATAACATACCCGACGCGCCGACTAAGAGGTATTTTTTTACAAAAAAATAACTCAACAAATGAAGGTTTCCAAATACAAGTATATTTGTGTAAAAGCCTTACCAAGATAATTGCTGTAATTGCCCCCGCAGAGTTTTGGCCTCTGGGCCAAAACCCGAGGAGGCATTATAGTCTCCCCCGCGTATACGTATAAAGAATGTGTGAAATATTGGTGTAGTATGCGAATCAATCCCGATTTGATGAAACTAGGCGCGCACTGTGGTCTCGGGTAATCGGGTCGGGTTTCGCAATCGGCGAGCGGCATTTCAAGGTGAATACGGCCTGCATTACGATTTTAGCGCAATCAAATAAATTCGCTTCCAAATGGCCAAGATTCTAAAAGATCCTGAAGATGGATTTTGGGAGAAAAACAGCTCAGAGGGTATCGTAGGAAATTCTGAAGTATACCACAAATTCGAGGCCAGTGTGGTTCAGTTGCAACAATAGCTTAATACCCTTCCGATCGTCAGTTTTACTTTTGGCATCTCGTTTATTTGGATCGCTTATTTTTACTGAGTAATCTTACGTGGCACAGAGCCCATGTGACGGCTGGGTGACTGGCAGGGATCCAAATGTAAATGTTTTGCGTCGTTTTCGTTGAGGGCAAAAAGCTTTACTCTAATTTGCATATATGGCGACTGTAACGCGATACTTCTGTTTACATCTCGGAAAAAATTCTCGACTTTTGTTCTGCTTTCGAGATACGTTTGCTCGTATATCAAAACAAATGGTTTTTTTCAGTATCAAACTAGATCAAAAGAGTGGTTTGATATTTTTTTTCCAGAATGCACTTCGTCAGAGTATTAAGTAAAAAATATCATGGGATACAATGACTTAAACGGAATGTGTTGGTTTAGTAGTAACTCATTCTTTGGATCATATTTATGGTAAGATGCCTAAGTTACTTAACCAGTTTGAGTGATATAGTTTACAAAAAATATAAAATTTTCGTTCGTACAATAACGTTCAACATTACTGTTTCCAATCTGCAGAAATAAAAGAAAGCGGGGGCAACTTTAGTGAGAACTATTACTAGTATATTGAGTACCCTATAGAACATATTGTGTTAGTACCCAGAGTGCATTGCTGTAATAAAGTTGTATTGAAACGGCCATGTTGTGTGTGCCTCGTGGTTTTTTTGTCAGCGAAGTTAAATCACAGAATATTACAGTTGGATTTGTGGAAACTCGGTGCACTGTTAAATCAAACCCAGTCAGAACAATAAAAACTTGAAGCAAACACATGTAGCTAACGTGCATGGCTTTGTATAAGGTATGCAATTATGCTTTCTTTTCTAGTTTATCGGGTCTTTCCACAAAAGTTCCTGTTGTCCCAAACTCACTCTTGTGTCTTACATCTGCCAGCTATTTCGTAACATGATCACGGATTTCTTTTTTTAATTTCATCCAACCATCGTCCACCATGCATTAATTCATTAATTTAAAACCCAGAGTGCATTGCTGTAATAAAGTTGTGTTTAAACGGCCATGTTGTGTGTGCCTCGTGGTTTTTCTCAGCGAGGTTAAATCACAGAATATTACATTTTGGCGACGAGGATCGGTCGTTCTTTCACCTCACTCGATAGTGCACGGTTTTGGGACAACGCTGTGTGTGTTGTGGCGTACAAGATGACCAGCACTAACACGAGTGGACTATTTGGGGGTGTTGGCGAGTTCAACGTTAAACGTGAAACGTTCAATGCTTAGGTCGAGAGGATGAAAATGTTCTTCACAGCCAACAACACTGTGGAGACAACGGGAGAGGGAAGCGCTGCCGCCGACCAACTGGTAGCAAATAGGAAACGTGCAATTTTCCTTACAGAAGTTTGACCGGAGGTATACTCAACTCTCAGTAATTTGTTGGCGTCCGCAAAGCCTAAGGACACGCTATTTGCTGACATTGTTCGAATCTTGGAGAAGCACTACAACCCGAAACCGCTTGAAATTGCTCAGAGTTCCATTTCGGTACCCGAAATAAAAAATCTGAGGAGTCAGTTAGTGTTTATGTGTTGGCCTTGAAGAAATTGGCGGTCCATTGTAATTATGGCGAATACTTAAATCAGGGGTTAAGAGTTCGATTCGTGTGTGGACTGAACAACCCAAAGATACAAAACAAACTATTGAACACAGAAGATCTAACGTTTGAAAAGGCTTGCGGTATTGCGAAAACCATGGAGATGGCGGACAGGAACACCCAAGAATTTCATCCTTCAAGCAGTGATACCATTAAAGTAAACAAGCTGACAGAAAACGTAAGGGAGAACATTGACAGTAAGAACACTGAACAATTATCGTGTCCTCGGTGTGGGGGTAGTCATTAAGGTCAGTCTTGTAAATTTAAGTCAGCAAGATGCTACAAGTGCTCCAAAGTTGGACATTTAGCTTCTGTTTGCCGCAGTAAGGAAAAAAGAAAGAAAGGTAGAGTTCATAAGGTACATGTTTCAGAATCTGGCAATGATGAGTGTGAGAATGATGATGAATTAGGAATTTATTCCTTTGTATTCACTGAGGACATGAAAATCAATGGTAAACTATGTATGATGGAGCTGGACACAGCTGCAGATTTCTCAATAATGAGAAAAAGGGAATACCTTGAGAAGTTTGCAGATAAGCCTCTGACTCCCTCACAAGTAACATTGAAGAGATACACAGGTGAAGTACTTGACGTGTCAGGCGAAATGCATTGTGACATAGTGTACAAGGGTAAACAATACTCTCTACACATTCTTGTAGCAAATTATGATGCTAAACCTACATTACTTGGTAAAAACTGGCTGCGGCACATTAAGATAAAGTGGGGCGAGATCTTCTGTAGTCCTAAGGGAGATGCTTTGAGTGCTGATAGTCAACTGAATGATTTGCTGTCTAAACAAAGTGAATTGTTTACTAAGAGTTATGAAGGGCCTCGAGGCGCATATTACCATGAGAGGCGACGCAAGACCTGTATTTGTGAAAGCACGTAGAGTTCCATATGCGTTAGAAGAACAAGTTGAAAGAAAGTTAGACAAACTCGAAAAAAGGGTGTCATGAAGAAAACTTACAGGTCGTGTTGGGCTAGCCCAATTGTGGTTTTGCCAAAGGCTGATGGCACAGTTAGAATTTGAGGAGACTACAAGTCAACTATCAATCAGTCTGTTGAAGATGAGCAATATGTTTTATCCACAACTCAGGATTTGTATACTGAGCTAGTTGGCTCTAAGTTATTTAGTAAGCTTGATCTATCACATGCTTATGCCCAATTGAATGTTGACAAAGAAAGTCAGGAATGCTTGACTATTGCTACTCTAAAGGTCTTTATTCCTAATTAAAATTGCCCTATGGGGTCAAGTCATCTCCAAAAATCTTTTAAGCAAAGATGGATCAAATTCTTCGGGGGGTTGGGAGATGCGTTTTGTAAACAGGATGACATCTTAATAGGGAGAAATGACTGGCGGGAAAATCTCAAGATACTCGCAGATGTGTTGGACAGGTTGCACAAATACAATTTGCATTGAAAATTGCCAAAGTGTGAATTTTTGAAACCTGATGTGGTCTCTCTAGGTCTGAGAATAAGCGCGAATGAAGGTTTGCAGCCAGTGGAAGAGAAGATCAACGCAGTGAAAAGAGCCCCCGCCCCGCAAAATGTGAGTGAACTAAGGTCCTTCCTACCCTTAGCTCAAGCGAGAAAAATTATGCCCAAATCAAACGGGAGGCTCTGTCTATCATTTTTGGGGTTAAAAAATTCCACCAGTTTCTGTATGGAAGAAAGTTCACTTTAGTGACTGACCATCAGCCACTGTTGACTATTTTGGGCCCTAAAACTGCCATACCCCCACTTGCAGCTGCTCGCATTGAGCGTTGGGCAATTGTCCTCTCAGCATATGACTATCAAATTGAGTACAGGAGCTCTGCGAAGCACAGCAACTGTGATGCACTCTCCAGATTACCCCATGGAGATTCTAAGATCGGCAGTGAGAGTGAAATCTACAATCGAAGTGCTATTGATAAGGATTTTCCTATAACTGCAATGGATATCGAGAAAGCCACTTTGCAGGACCCGGTGCTGAGCAAAGTACATGATTGGGTCATGATGGGGTGGCCAGAAGCTAGTACTGAAGATTTTAAACCCTACCATACCCGCCGGAATGAACTTTCTCGTGAACAAAATTGCATTCTTTTGGGCTCCAGGGTGATCATTCCCCAAGTTTTTAGAGGAAAGATGTTAAAAGAGTTGCACTGGGAGCACCAGGCGTTTGTGCAATGAAGGCAATAGCGCGCACCTGCGTTTGTTGGCCCAAGATGTATGAGGAGATTGAAAGAGAGATAAAATTATGCTCAGTGTGTCAGAATGTCCGGAGCTCTCCACCTAGTGCCCCTTTGATACCATGGAAATGGGCCACACGACCCTTTAAGCGTATTCATATCGATTTTTGCCAGAAGGGCAGTGACTATTTCTTGGTGGTAGTCGATTGTCATTCCAAGTGGATAGAGGTACAGCACATGACCTCAGTTACCACAGAGAAGACGATAAATGAGTTACGTCTTATATTTGCCCAACACGGGTTGCTAGAGGAAGTGGTATCAGATAAATGGCCACAATTTGTTTCAAATGAGTTTGCTGAATTCATGCATAAAAATGGCAACAAACACACTTTAACTCCTCCTTACCACCCACAATAGAATGGTGCAGTTGAAAGAGCGGTCAGGGTAGTACAAGAGGCGCTTGTCAAACAGGTTTTAGAGGGAAACAAGAGTAGGTCTATCAAACATAGACTCGCAGATTTTCTTTTAAGGTATCGCACGACCCCTCACAGCACAACAGGCGCTATGCCAGCTGAATTGTTGATGAGACTTCGCCTGTGTACGCGTTTAAGTCTAGTGAAACCTGATCTGGCCCAAACGGTGGAGAGTAAACAAAATAAGCAAAAGGAAAATAAGGATTTAAAGAGTCATCAGGATAGACTGTTTGTAGAGAATGACATGGTTCAAGTGAGAAATACCCAAGCCAGTAGTAATACTGAAAGGTGGATTTTGGGAAAGGTAGTTAAGGTTTGTGGACCCCGAACTTATTTGGTGAAGACTGGCCATAAATCAAGATATGTTCATGCTGATCACTTGATCAAAGCTCGTGATAAGGTGCCAGATGAAATTGGAGAGCTAGATATACCTGTCCCAGAATTGTGTGAAAAACCTAACTTAGGTATAGATTATGGGTGGGTTCAACCAGCCTGCTGGAGCCGCCAGTCACTTTTTCAGATGCAGATAGTGAGCCAAATTCTAGTGTTAATGAAGGGTATGTAAACTCTCCATAGCCAGTTGTTTTGAGGCGATCAGAGAGAGTCAAAAAATCTGTTGTCCGATTAAACTTGTAGCCAAACGTGATAGTTAATATGGTGTCACTCTTTGTAACAATGTCTTATTTCTCAGGGGACCCAGTCAGAACAATAAAAACTTGAAGCAAACACATGTAGCTAACGTGCATGGCTTTGTATAAGGTATGCAATTATGATTTGTTTTCTAGTTTATCGGGTCTTTCCACAAAAGTTCCTGTTCACTCTTGTGTCTTACATCTGCCAGCTATTTCGTAACATGATCACGGATTTCTTTTTTTAATTTCATCCAACCATCGTCCACCATGCATTAATTCATTAATTTAAAACCCAGAGTGCATTGCTGTAATAAAGTTGTGTTTAAACGGCCATGTTGTGTGTGCCTCGTGGTTTTTCTCAGCGAGGTTAAATCACAGAATATTACATTTTGGCGACGAGGATCGGTCGTTCTTTCACCTCACTCGATAGTGCACGGTTTTGGGACAACGCTGTGTGTGTTGTGGCGTACAAGATGACCAGCACTAACACGAGTGGACTATTTGGCATGCGAGGGGTAACTATTACGATTGTTGTGGCACACGGGTCTTTCCACAAAAGTTCCTGTTGTCCCAAACTCACTCTTGTGTCTTGCATCTGCCAGCTATTTCGTAACATGATCACGGATTTCTCTTTTTAATCTCATCCAACCATCGTCCACCATGCATTAATTCATTTAAATTCCGAAGAACTTTCGCACGAACATAACATCAACGGCCCTTAGACTTACTTACCTTAATGGTAGTAGCTGGTGTCACCAATTTGGAACTTTCAGTCTAGAAAAGTGAAAGAAACCACAAGGCGTGAACTACAACATACCACAGACGGCTAGGAGTGTCATCGGTGTTCCTAGCTATCAAGGAAATAAAATAGCCATTTGCAAAATACTGCTTCGCAAAACCTTAGAGAAATGGCATGCGAGGGGTAACTATTACGATTGTTGTGGCACACGGGTCTTTCCACAAAAGTTCCTGTTGTCCCAAACTCACTCTTGTGTCTTGCATCTGCCAGCTATTTCGTAACATGATCACGGATTTCTCTTTTTAATCTCATCCAACCATCGTCCACCATGCATTAATTCATTTAAATTCCGAAGAACTTTCGCACGAACATAACATCAACGGCCCTTAGACTTACTTACCTTAATGGTAGTAGCTGGTGTCACCAATTTGGAACTTTCAGTCTAGAAAAGTGAAAGAAACCACAAGGCGTGAACTACAACATACCACAGACGGCTAGGAGTGTCATCGGTGTTCCTAGCTATCAAGGAAATAAAATAGCCATTTGCAAAATACTGCTTCGCAAAACCTTAGAGAAATGGCATGCGAGGGGTAACTATTACGATTGTTGTGGCACACGGGTCTTTCCACAAAAGTTCCTGTTGTCCCAAACTCACTCTTGTGTCTTGCATCTGCCAGCTATTTCGTAACATGATCACGGATTTCTCTTTTTAATCTCATCCAACCATCGTCCACCATGCATTAATTCATTTAAATTCCGAAGAACTTTCGCACGAACATAACATCAACGGCCCTTAGACTTACTTACCTTAATGGTAGTAGCTGGTGTCACCAATTTGGAACTTTCAGTCTAGAAAAGTGAAAGAAACCACAAGGCGTGAACTACAACATACCACAGACGGCTAGGAGTGTCATCGGTGTTCCTAGCTATCAAGGAAATAAAATAGCCATTTGCAAAATACTTCTTCGCAAGACCTTAGAGAAAGGGCATGCGAGGGGTAACTATTACGATTGTTGTGGCACACGAACACACCAAATAAACCCCCTAAAAATACCATAAACAACTCAAATGTTTAAAATTGATTTTCACCTTACAAAAATCTATATCAATAGGTAAAGCACTCTGTCAAAAAAAAAAACACATTCACGAACCGAAGGCATTTGTGAACACACCACCTAATAATAGTTGAATAGCCCATAATAGCCACCACGTATGAACATATTTTGATTGTTCTTCAGCTTTCCGTTTAGCCCATATCGACTCAACCTCGTTCCCAGGGTCTTTCATCTCTCCCCCCACCTCCCAGAGCGAGAGAGGAGAGAGGGTCTCTCCTCGCTCGCCCCAGGGGGCGGTAAGATGAAAGACCCTGGGACCGAGGTTGATATCGCATATCTAAGTAGCAGACTGAACTGGCGAAATTTCAGACATGTCCAGAAATGCAGGACAATCAGATGCATGCTCTTTAACATAAGCATCACAAAGTGTCCTCTCCCCTAAAAGGTCACCAAAACACACATTATTCTGTCAAATATGAAGTAACATGAAAATGATACTTTAATTTGTGATGCTTAAAAAGTGTGAAATTTTAATGTGAATGTTAAAGTAAGGTTGAAACAGAATTTAAGTAAACAAAAGCACACAAAAGAAACAAATGAAGATTTCCAAATACAAGCATATTTGTGCAAAATTCTTAATAAGATAGTTGGATTTGTGGAAACTCGGTGCACTGTTAAATAAAACCCAGTCTGAACACTGATCCATACACCAGACTGTTGCTTTATGAGATGCTAACGACCGCTTAATTGATTTACTGGCATGGTTTACAATACGTTTGTCCTAAATTATGGTTTCTAGTGCTAATTTCACCGACATAAAAAACCTCCGCAGTAGTTCTACGTTTTCGACCCATCAGTAGAGAACTTTTAGTGATATAAAGTTATTTCAGTGTTGTCTTTAGCTACACGATCCCAGATGAGAAGACTAAAGCAAAATACAAACCTAATATCACCAACCTTAGTTTTTAAAATCTTTCTCCATTTTCTACAGAATTTTCCGGTTATTTTGCGTCCACCAAGTGCTTTTTGGTAAGCATCAAGACAAGCATGAACTTTCGCCTTTCCATCAGTTGAATTCATCACAGAGATAGCATCTCTAACCTTGTAACTGACCGTGTTGATTTCCTCAATAAATTCTAATAGGTCGTCGTCATCATCTACCTCACTACTTTGTTCGTACTTTTTGACGAGAGAATCGGCGCTTTGAAGATCGTCAAAGTACTTCTCCATCAATTCCTCATCTAAAGGACTTAACGTGTGTTGACAGGGAAACTCTGCTGTTTGAATGCCCGGAGCAGCACTAATCGGCAGAAGCTCAAACTGTTAAAAGAAATCATCCGAACACTTTAATTACAAAACTGTAATTAATTTGATTTTGACCAGTAGAATATATCGACAACAGTAAACATATCACAACTACCTGACCTAAAAACGATCTAAAGGTTAAGTGTATGATACTGCTATTTTCAGCCATGTACAAGGAGAGAGGGTTACCCAAGCGAGCGGGTTACCCTAGCCACTCACGAATTTCAACGTTTTTTCTTCGTCGTGTTTACAAGGAATCCAGGGTTACCCGGGTGGGACCCGGGTAACCGTATCTGCCTGGTAGGGTTACCCTGGCAGGCGAGTTTACTTTTTCCCTTCTAAACGCTCCAAGTAGAGTCAACCTGCCTCCCCGGGTTAACTTTCTACTTGTTTCCAGACTCTTGAGTGTAATCGCGCATTATGTTGTCCCGGGTTGTAGGGTTACCCTACAATCCCGGGCTATCTTTTGCCCTCCAGCTAGGGTTCACCTAGTCAAGTCCCTGAACTCTCCTTTCTTCCCGCCCCTTATAGGGGCTGAACCCGGGCGGGCGAAACGAGAGTCCAGGATAACTTGCATGTGCATGCTCAGAAAGAACCAATCAAAAATTACTAGGTCTCAAACACGCTGCTCGCATCAATGTCGCGCAATGTCTTTTTCAGCTCGCGCTCTGAACATGAACAGTCCGGATTATCCCAATATATCAGGACAAGCGTGACTCGCGTTTCAACCAATGAGAATTCGTGTTACGATTTACGTGTCACGTTTTATAACAAAGCAATATTTCCCAGATGGCGGACGAAGGTCGGGTGAATCGTGATCTTTTGACCTGTCCATTATTTTCACTCGAACGGGAAGGTATACAATTTTGGCCTTGTATATTTTGTATTAATTAAAGAAGGATTTCAAAGGCAACTCTGTTTTTGGGTTCATTGAAAGTGGTTGAAAGAGTTTGAAGAAATCTAGTAATTGGCTTGATCGAATCACCACATCGGAATTAAAAGCGGAGCCAGCGCGATTTCTAATAGAGCTTAAGAGATACTGCTTTAAAGAATTCTGGCATTGGTAATAGTATTTTCCTGCGTTTGACAGCGGAATTAGCAGGAAAATATGCTCTCATCGTTATCTTTGTTTAGTTTGTGCGTTGGTATGTGGGGTATTTTGGCGGGTGTATATATATTAGCCGTGAAAGAGTGGGTCTTTCATCTCGGTCTCGCTTTCTTGCGTTCATGTTTTGTTTTGTTTTATTATATTTTTGTTTGTCGTGTGTGTCTCTTTTGTGAGGGGAGAAATTAAGGTGATTAAGTTCTATTTGTTTATTTAGCTTTCGCTGTTTAAAATAGGAAATCCATCAGAGAAGTTATTTTGTTTAGTTTTCAAGTTACAGGTTGTTGTTCCAGTTCATTAACCGTAACAGATACCTGCTGTTCTGTTATAAGATCATAACTGTAATAAGCGTTGAACTGTAATTTCTACCTGCCTTAGCCTTTTGTTTAGCTGTTATCTACCAGCAATGTTTTGTAAGTGATTAATCTTGTAAAAGTTAAATTCCTGTGTAGCCAATAGCTCTCTCTAAAATGGATAACATAATGTTTAGTTAAGACTTTTTAATAACTTTACGTAATCCGTTAGAATTCTGCTTTCGGCTTAAATAGTCGTGCCTTGTAAAATATTCTTTGGTTATGTTATGTTATTGGATTAAACTCTACTGTTGGAGCCAAGTGACTGCGTATTCTCTCTCGTTCCATTGGATTGATTTGCTTTAATAGATCCCGAAGCCTCTAGGAGTCTGATAAACTCCGTCGCTGCAAGCGTGTTTCCCTCTGATTGTTGTAACAAAGATAACAACTAAAGCGACTCGAAAAACGTGTTATCACACTTTGGTTTCTTCTTTTTCCTTTTTGTAGATGTTTTTCAGTCCGCCATGTGGTCGAACCTTCAGGCCGCGGTTCCTCGGGACGACCATCATTTAAGATCTTTAGCTGACTCGCTTCCTGATGTGGCTTTGGCGGGAAGAGCCCCCAGTACTGCTACGAAGTACTCCGCGACCTACGCCAGATGGAAACGTTGGGCGCGCGTTCAGGGCCTGCCAGCCTTTCCTGTGTCTCCTTATCACTTCGCTCTCTATTTGCGTCACTTGATGGCGGAAGCCAAGACCGCTGCTCCCATAGAGTCTGCCGTTCATGCCATTGCTGGGGTTCACCATTTGGCTGGGGAGTAATCTCCTTCAGAGCACCCGTTGGTGAAGGATGTTCTTGCTGGTGCTCAGCGGCTTTTGGCCCACCATAGTTCCAAGAAGGAACCTATTACTGTTGCTCAATTGGAACAATCAGTTAACTCTAAAGCTCTGTCGATGGCTTCTCAATATGACATTCGTTCTGTTTTAATTTGCCCACTGGCCTTCGCAGCTTTTTTTAGATTTGATGAGCTTGCGAAATTAGTTCGCTCAGATGTTGAGATCGATAGTGAGAAGTTGCAGTTGTTTATTGAGTTTAGTAAAACCGATAAGTACAGGGACGGTGCATGGGTTGTTGTAGCTGTTTCAGGGAAAGTTCCCTGTCCTGTTAACAGGATGAATCGGTATCTCGATAAGGCTCCGCTTAGTCACGATAGTCCTCTTTTTTGCCAGTTGTATAAGACTAAATACGGTTTTAAAGCTAGAGCTAGAGGTCTTAGCCTCACTAGCCTGAGATAATTAGTAATTGAGGCTTTTAGAGGCATTGTTCCTGATTTAGTGCGTATCGCAACTCACAGTCTTAGGAGTGGCGGAGCTACTGCTGCAGCTAATGCCGGTGTTCCGGATCGTCTCTTTTTACGTCACGGTCGCTGGTCTAGTGTTTCCGCCAAAGATGGCTATGTTAAAGATTCTCTCGCTTCCCGTTTGTCTGTTTCTAAGGCTTTAGGCATGTAGGTTTTTGTTTTAGTTGGCCTTTCCCGGGAGACCGTCCGATTTGGGGTACAGCTGGCCTGGGGTTTTCCTCTTAGGGGCAAGTGGTCGTACGGAGAGGTTTTTCACCCAGCTGTTGTCCCACAAACCCATTTCGTTAGCTCTTGCTGTTTTTTGATGCCTGTACGTGGTTTTTACCTTGTTATAGTCCAATAAACGAACGCTGGTCTTAAAGCGAGCAGCACCCAAGTCAGGATTGTTGTGTTCCTGTTTGGAGGGCGGGGGGGTTGGTGTTCTATGATTTAGAGGAGAGGTAGTTTATTTCCGTCTTTGTTCCCGAATTAGTGGAATCACATACCCTTTCATACTGAACTGCGCGTTGTTCGATCGATCGAGAATTGCAACTTTTGTGGCTGCGTTGGACAATTTCAACTGTAAGAAAGGCCTCCAATTCAAAGAGAGTTTACAAATATCGGCGTTGTTTACAGCCGTAGAATTTGGCATGATGAAACTTAACAACCCTAGAACCAGCAAAAATATAAACAGCTCGATGAAAAATACGCAAATACTAGAAAATAACGCGTACTTTTTACTAACCTTGGGATATGACCACAAAATCGCGTCTACATCGTCGCTTAAAACCAGAAAACTCAAGGATTAGAATACAGTTTGAGTTCTCTCACATCCAAAATGGCCGCAAATTCTCCTTCTCAACGTTTCGTCGAAAAACTCCCGGATAATGCCGGATAGGCTCTATCTTCTTTTTCTGCATAAACGGTCCACCATTTTCCTTGCTAACAATAGCTTCATGATGTCATGACCGTTCTAATATATCGGGATAATCCGGACTGATCATGGATTATAAAACGACTGGATTGGAAACTAGTGATCACATGGGGTGCTTCCGGTTCGCTGATTGGCTGATACTTTGGCTAAGATGGCCGCAACAGAGTGGAAATTTGTGACGTGAAGAAATGGCGAAAGTATAGCGTAAGTAAAGGAACATTATAAGGATTCGTGTCCAACTTGTGTTCATACGGATCGTTTTACAGCTTTTTTTAGTTTGCAAGTTATAATGTTTTCTTCATCTTTTATTTTACGGCGATTTCAACCCGATCAAGCCACGCGTCAATCTTTAAGGTAAGCACTTCATGTTGTTGTTTACTTTAATTTGCCTTGTTTCTGAGAAAATCGCGTCACAGAACAAGGTCTTTTAGGTGCAAAAATGGAGAGAATGTTGTGTATTTTGTGACGCATTTATCTCTATGTTTTTCAGGTAACTGCTGATGAAATTCTGGATTACTTGATAGAACTTGAGTGAAATTGTGGCTTGAGCTTAATTAAACGATGCGTGTACAGGTCAGGCAGTTCTCAATAAGCGAGCCCATGTTAAATAATTTTTTACTTCATATATTGCTAGAAAAATAATAATAATAATAATAATAATAATAATAATAATAATAATAGTGAGCGTGTTTACATGATATATTTTGACAGTTGTTGTGTGAAAGTAATAAAACATTACCATTTGTCAAAGGTTAAATTATTGTGTGCTTTTTTCAATTGTTTTAGCTTAGGCCTCGCCCACACGAATCCGTTTTCAAACGAAAACGGAGCTGTTTTGCTCCGGATACGGCTATCGTCCACACTACAACACCGACAACGATTACCGAAAACGGAGTCATTCGAAAACGGTCTCCAGAGTGGAGCGATTTGAAAACGATGCTTTTTGAAAACGCTGTTTTCTAGTGTGGACGGAGAAAACGATGCTATCTGAAAACGGTGACGTCATCAAAACAGATACGACCGGGTGCCAGACCACTCGACCGTGAGTATCAAGAATGGCGCCACTTTTACCGCGGGCGGATATATTGAAATGCGCATGCGTCGAGTTCATTTGAGCATGCGCACTGAGGGTATAAAAGCGTTTTCAAAACGGCTACGGCGTTGTAGTGTGGACGGGCGAAAACGATACGAAAACGATAAGTGTGGACGCAAATCTTTTTGAAAACGGAGCAAAACAGCTCCGTTTTCGTTTGAAAACGGATTAGTCTGGACGGGGCCTTAGTTTGGGCATCTTGACTTCTTTTTGTTTGTAACTTATCATTCAGAATAAACTGTAAAATAATGATGCCATGATAATGCCACAGCCCCAAGTTATGTGTAAATTATT
Organism: Platygyra sinensis; assembly: GCA_019787425.1. Lineage (NCBI taxonomy): Eukaryota > Metazoa > Cnidaria > Anthozoa > Scleractinia > Merulinidae > Platygyra > Platygyra sinensis. The sequence goes on along the minus strand of JAHPZR010033755.1, from coordinate 26,063 downwards.
TGTAGGTGAGATGTAAATAATATTTTATTATCCAACTGCATTTTGTTGAGTACAAATAACACCCAAAACAAGTACAAATATCACGTGGTATTTGTACTCCAGAGGACCGGTTAGACAGGTTTGTTTGCTGTCGACCAATCAGTTAGCTGGATTTCCCGCGCCAATTCCATTCTACTTTGATATCCCCTCATGGACACCAGTGTTTGACTAGCTTGTGGATGGTGCTTCTCCACACCGGAAATTTTACTGCTTTTATTACCCCCCAGGTGTACCTACTCACATATTTAAAACTGAAAATATGTATGCTATGGTATGCGAGGTCTGTCTATGTCATTTGCGATACCGCACACTTAGTTAAAACAGCTATTCGAGGAACAGGTGAAAACAGCATTAGTATTTTCTTAAATGACCAGACTTGAGAGGGGCTACAGATTTGAGTGCAATTTTTGGTAATAATAGTCTGGTTCTCTCTTTCTTTCTGTTTTTGCAACAAAACTCACCAAGATCTACTTTACAAATTCTTTAGCAACTGAAAGGAGCTGCGTCATGGTTTGTGCATCTTTAAAAGTTTAGCCTAAATTTGTCCAGTTTCCCGTTTGGAATCCATGCCATATTTTTCAATTTTCAACTATCCTTGTTCCTTTATGGTTTATTATGACTTTGGTGTTTTTCTATTGTTTTAGTTAAACACGGAGCGATCCTATATAACGAGGCTGAGGTGTTCAGCCTGTCAATCACAAATCCCAACGGACGGCCAATGCTCCCATATGATTGGCTTATTCACTGAAGTCTAATTTTAGCGAGTTGCCACATGATTCTGTTTTTCTACCGGTTTTCTGCGGTTGAGAACTAAATCTGAAAACTAAAATTCGTGAAAAAATACGAACAGACTGCGTAGTATTTTATTTACGGTAATATGGTTATTCGTCAGCCAGTTATCTAAAAGAGATTCCACAGCGTCAACATTAGCTGCTGTTGTACTCTTGCAGATAAAATTCAGTCGACCTTTTACGAACATAATCAGTTGTTTTATGGCATTCAGCCTTGAGTCTTCCATTTCCTTTCTAACTTCAATACTCAGGCGAAATCTCACTTTGCCATTTTTCAAGTTCTATTGCTTCTTCGTAGTACTTGTTGTTTCCAATTTCGTTGCTCTGAATATGGAACAGTTTCAGAAATAACTCAGTGTTGTTCAATTTGCATTTCGTTTGCACCATCGTATCATAACACTCATAAACCTGAATAATTTGAATATCCCACCAAAATCCGTCTGTATTCACAGGCTAACCAAAATCACCTCTTACGAGATTTCGTTTCGTTCTCAGCATGCTGAAATAAATGGAAACACATAGCTCGCAGGCATAAGTTTTGGTTGTTATTTTAGTTAGCGGCGAAATTTGAATGTTCCACGTGCAGCGACGACGAAGATAATTCATCGTTTTTGGTCTTCTAAAGCCATCATCTAAAGTGTTAATATAAGTTCTATTTTCACTGTATTTTTATTTACCTTGTATTACTCTACGTAAATGACTCCGTTGGTTTGACGGGAAAAAAAACGGTATTTCTCCGTCACTTCTATGTTATGCGACCGATAGTCTGGCTTTCCACCATTGCACAGGAAAGCCAACAAAGTGCTTCAAGGGGGCGTGTCCTCGCCTTTTATAGGATCGCTCCGTGTTTAAAGTGTACCTGTTCGCAACGCACTTCGCCTTTTTGAACTTAACCTTGACTTTCTTATAGGCTATAAAAGTTACGAAATTGTCCCACGACCGAGCCAGTAAGAGGCATGGGTCTAGTCCTGGTTTTACGTCACAAACTTCTTTGCGTTCATGTTTTCAAAGGCTTACTGTGATGCAAATCGGTTCGTGTCGTAAAACCGGGACTAGACCCATGCCCCTTACTGCTATCACCAATCTAGAAAGTTTGTTTTCCAAAATTAGATGCAAACACCTTTCAAGAAGAAATTAGTGCACTTAGTTTATGTATTCAGAAGTTGAAGATGGAAGTATTTAATCTCATATGATGGGGCTGTACGAGCCTTAGACATGAGCAGTTAATAATCATGATATAAGGAGACATTGACAAAGATATGTACATGATCAAGCCTTTTAAAACTTATATGTAACTTTGTAACTTTTCTCATTTGATGTCATTGCTCTATTCACACTTCCATCCTCCAAGATCCAGGGATGATTAGTCAGTGTGCAAAGAAAAAATTACACCGACTAATCATCCCTGGATCTTGGAGGATGGAAATGTGAATATAGCAATGACATCAAATGAAAACCAGGAAGATAATTTAAGACCTTGCTGGACTCCCAGGGGAGGTACTTCAGGAATTTCTGGGTGGGGATGTGCCGCTGGGACCCCGGAAACCTTAGCCTATACTATGGATAGTAAAGAGACTGGATTGGAAACGCATATCACATGGGTTGATTTCTCATCGCCGATTGGTTGTTTCGTGCTTCAAGATGGCGCCTTTTGATTTGTGACGAAAAGATGGCGAATATGTGGCGCAAGAGAGCCAAGATTTATGGTTTGTTGTCCTTCATTTTGTTCTTTCTCTCCGGTTCTGGTAGTAGTTCAGGTTTTGACAAATATTTTTTCTGATTGTCTGCTGTTTCATGGCGATGACGACCGTGCAAAGCCACAGTTAACTGACTTTCAAGGTAAGTACTTGTTACTGCTCATTGTTATTATTTTTAGTTGTTTTTGAGAAATTGTAGTCCCAAAAAATGAGCTCACCGGAGCCATATTCTTTATGTTTGATGACTGTTTTAAGACTCATATATTGAAACGATCCTTGATTATTTTTGTTCAAATCTACGGTAGAATGATTGTGTAGCTAACGCTAAGCCCAGTGATACCTGGGTAATTTCCCGAGTCTCTTAGCGCGCGTTCCCGAAAACACGTGCGTTGGAAAATAACGTGATATAGAGCAGTCGGAGTTGTCTTGCTTGTTCTACAATGGAGCATTTGCCTTAGATTGTTTTAGATTTAGACCAGTCCATTACCCTCGTCGCTGGACAAAGGTAATTCGTAGCTCGATTTCGTTCTGTTTTTACTGTGCATTCTTAAGATTTTCGTGTATTTTGTCACAACAAGCTGACTCGAACACGGCTCGTTTTCTTATCGATTCCTTTGTCATGTATTGCTTCCTAGTTTTACGCTTCTTTCTGTAACCTGCTGAGGATATTAAAGAGAAGTTGTAATTCTGCCAGCACTGTGATTGTGAATTGTTTGGATCGAATTCGGATCTATTTATCGTGCGAAAGGTCGCCGGTAACAGTAAAACTTTTGGATGCGAGTCCGTGGACTGGACACCTGGACATTGGATCTTGGATCATCTCAAGATGAGTGCGTCTTCGCCTGTGCAGAAAAACACACCCAGTGAAGATGAATCGATAAAGAGTACAAAGAATATGCAAGAGGCTCAGCCGACATGTGATGAATTGGAAGGTAGGAAACGTACCCTAACAAAAAAGGTTTTGAGTATCAGTTGCCATTTAAGAAGAAGATTTATGAAGATGCTTTAACTAAATTAAGGAACTGTGTTGACACTGTCGACATGTTATGGATTGATGCAACTGATATAGATAAACTTCGCCAGCTAAGAAATGAATTAGAAGAAAGCCGACAGGCATTTGAAATAGCACGATCTGGATATGCACCCTTTTTATCAGAAGAAGAATTGCAGCAACTCTGTAACGAATCTTCTGACCTTCTAAAGCAAGCAGTGCAACTAAGAGTAAATGCTGGTGAACGAATTTTCATATTAGAAAAGGATGAAATCAATTCTCGTACAACAAGTAGATCATCTTCGTCAAGAAGATCAAGGAGCTCGAATGCCTCTGAGACAAGAGCAAGAGCTTTAGCAGAAGCAGCCAAAAGGAAAGTTGAATGGCAGTATGCCAAGCTGGAAATGCAGAAGAAGGTGGAATTAAAAATGAAGGAGTGTGAAATAGAAGAAATGCAGAGAAAGAAAGATTATGAACGAGCTGAGGCTGAAGCTGCTGCCCTGGCTAAGGTTGAAGAAGAAGAGGAAGACGATCAGAAACCCATGCTTGATTGCCTGGGGGATATCCCTTGTGAAACTGACAAAGAGGATCATGTGCGTCAATATCTGGAAGCGCTTCCTACTACCTCTGCTTACATGAGTACTACTTCAAGCAATCCTGTGGATCACCAGCAGAAAACCCCAGTTACTGTTATAAGCACCACTCCTCTTACAGTGCCACCTAACAACAGCACAGCTTCAACTCCTGTTGCATATGAAACTCCCGAAGTAAGATCATCTGTACTCAGACCATCAGCCACACCCTTTTCTCCTGTGTATACCCAAACAGTGATGCCAACATTCTCCACCCCGCTCTATTCAGCAGTTGATCCACACAGCATTACAAAGGCAATCACGGAAAGTTTTGAAGCTGCTCGAATGCCACCTCCAAATCTAACAGTTTTCAATGGCAACCCATTAGACTGGCCAACTTGGAAAAGTGCCTTTGAAACGGTAATAGAGAAGAGAGCCATCAATCCCAGCGAAAAGATTCTATATCTGCTTCAATATTTGTCTGGAGCTCCAAGGAAAGTGGTGGAAGGATATCAATTCGTCCCATCTCCTGATGCATATCAAACAGCAAAGGGCATTTTAGAGAAACGATTTGGCCATCCGTCCGTGGTTGCTGACGCCTTTCGAAAAAGGTTGGAAAATTGGCAGAGGATCGCCCCGAAGGATGGAACTGCCTTGAGGGAATTCGCTGACTTCTTACGAACCTGCAAACTAGCAATGCATTCAGTTGAGGATCTCGAAACATTGAACAAGGAAAGTGACAACAAGAAACTAGTAAAGATCCTTCCTGGCTGGGCTCATCCCAAATGGGGAACTAAGGTTCGTGATTATCAACTAAAACATGGAGACACCAAGTTCCCTCCATTCACAGTATTCGTCGCCTTTGTCACCGAGATAGCTGATATACAGTGTTTGCCCGTGCTCTCGGATGTAGAATTCAATAAGCGAGAAAGAGAAGACAGAAATAAGAACCGCAGGAGAGGTCCTGGGTATGGAGGAAAATTCCTCGTCAATTCGCTGCTAACAGATGTTAGTGATTCTTCAGCTACGTTCAAGAAAACTACCAGCAAACCATGTGCAAGGTGCAGAGGGCCCCATGACTTGAGCAACTGTCAAGAGCTTCTGAAAATTCCTCTCAAGGAAAGATTATCATTCCTGATCAAGAAGGGATTCTGCCTGAGGTGCCTAGAGCACGGTCACATGGCGAAAGAGAATAAGTGTACAGCAAGATTGAAGTGTGCATCATGCAAACAACAGCATCCCACATGTCTGCATAGAGAGCAGCAACCAGACAAGTCAGACGAAGTAGAACAGGCTTCTAAATCGACATCTGAGCAATTACCAGTACCAACATCAGAACCAGCATCTGCCAAGTGTACAAGAGTGTGCGGAGTTGAAGGTCAGGAATCTGGACAAGACCAAAGTCTGATTATTCCAGTATGGGTATCTAGCTCTGAAAACCCTGAGAATAAACAGTTAACTTACGCTCTCATTGACTGCCAGTCAAATGCAACATTCGTTACTGAAAGGTTGAGGCAGGAGCTTGGAATTGAAGGTGTTAAGAGCCACTTGTTGTTATCCACTTTGCACGAGGAGAATGAAGTGATTGAAAGTCACAAGGTGAAAGGTCTTACCGTGATGGATATGAAGCACCAAAACAGCATTCCCCTACCGCAGGCGTTCACAAGACAGACAATCCCCTTCAAGAGCTCACAGATTCCCAAGCCCGAGGTGGCCATGTGCTGGGAACACTTGAAGCCTATTACAAGTGAACTGATGCCATACAGGAAAGACTTAGAAGTTGGTTTGTTGATCGGAACAAATTGTCCAAGGGCTATTAAACCGCGAGAGATATTACCTGGTTCCGATAATGATCCGTATGGAGTAAGGACTGATCTTGGTTGGGGGATCATTGGGAGAGTATGTCTTTCCCCTTTACCTGATTCAAATGAAGATCATGGAGTGTGGACCAACAAGATCATTACAAGAGAACTGACTAGTACTTACGAATGTAGCAAGCCTCGTTGGGGTTCGACATTCGTCCTGAAATCTCGTGTCAAGGAAGTCTTCAACCCAGCTCAAGTAAATGAAATGTTTGAGTTAGATTTTCAAGAGAGATTTGAAGTTAAGAATGAGCGATCGTTGTCTGTTGAAGATCAGAAGTTCCTTAAAATCCTTGGTGACGGTATTCACAAGCGAGAAAATGGACACTATGAGATGCCGCTACCTCTACGCTCAGACGTGGAGCTACCAAACAACCGTTCTTTAGCTCTCAAGCGCCTCTTCCTTCTGAAGGAACGCTTCAAAAGAAACCCAGGCTATTACGAGGATTATGTGAAGTTCATGAAAAAGGTTATAGAAGATTGTGCTGAGAAGTGTGATGATGTACCTGCTGGAAGCATTGGTAGAGTCAACTACGTGCCGCACCATGGGGTGTATCACCCCAAAAAACCAGACAAGATTCGAGTGGTCTTTGATTGTAGCGCACGCTATGCTGGAACTTCCCTGAATCAAAGTCTCCTCCAAGGACCGGATCTTACGAACAGTCTGGTAGGCGTTCTTTGTAGATTCCGCCAAGAAGCTGTAGCATTCTCCTGTGATGTTGAATCAATGTTTCACCAATTCTTTGTAAATGAAGAAGACAGGGATCTCCTGAGGTTTTTCTGGTGGGAGAACGGTGATCTCGACACAGCACCTGTTGAATACAGGATGCAGGTTCACCTGTTTGGAGCCGGTTCTTCACCTGGCTGCGCCAATTTTGGATTCAAGCAAGCTGCAAATGATGGTGAAAAGGAATTTGGAACTGAAGCTGCCGACTTCATTCGGCGAAACTTCTATGTCGATGATGGCTTGAAGTCTCTTAGCACAGTCTCCGCGACTACAAAGCTAATCCAGAACAGTCAAGCTATGTGTGCTAAGGCTGGTATCCGCTTACACAAGTTTGTCAGCAACACCAAAGAAGTGTTACAGGCAATTCCTCCTGAGGATAGAGCCAGTGGTTTGCAAGACTTGGATCTGAAGTTTGACCAGCTACCCATCGAACGCACATTAGGCGTCATGTGGTGCATTGAGACCGATTGTTTCAGATTCCGTATTGTCATTCAAGATCAACCATTGACCAGAAGAGGAGTCCTCTCTACTGTATGTTCAGTATACGATCCTCTCGGATTAGCAGCCCCTGTTATCTTGGTTGGGAAACAGATTCTCCAGGAACTCTGTCGTGGAAATGTTGACTGGGACGAATCAATCCCTGACAACCTACGACCTAGATGGGAAAGGTGGAGAAACGAATTGCGTGTCTTAGAAGAACTAAAAATCCCAAGATGTTTCAAGCCCAAAGATTTTGGAGAAGTAAAGAGTGTTGAATTGCATCATTTTTCAGATGCAAGCCAGAGTGGATATGGTCAGTGTAGCTATGTTCGCTTGGTAAACCAACAAGGCCAACCACACGTTTCATTTGTCATGGGAAAGGCTCGAGTAGCACCATTGAAGGCAATTACCATCCCTCGGCTTGAACTAACTGCAGCAGTGGTCTCCACTAAGGTGAGCCGGTGCCTTAAACAAGAGCTAGACTATCAAGATGTTGTCGAACTGTTTTGGACCGATAGTCAAGTTGTGATTGGATACATAAACAATGAAGCTAGACGTTTTCATACCTTTGTGGCCAACCGTGTACAGGAAATACACAACTGTACCAAGCCTGACCAATGGCACTATGTTGGAACTGATACAAACCCAGCTGATGCTGCTTCACGTGGCCTCACAGCCCATCAACTGGTACACGATTCGTGCTGGCTGAAGGGCCCGGAATTTCTGTGGACTTCGAATGTTCATTCAGTGCAACCATGTTACAAGCCTGGCTCCCTTGATTCACAGGACCCGGAAGTGAAAAGAGCCTCCACTCTTGCTACGCAGAGCATGGAAAAATGTCCACACCATTTTGAGAGTAGCAGATTGAGTAGCTTCTCTGACTGGTTCAGAGCTAAGAATGCAGTGGCACTATGTTTACTACTAAAGAGACGCCTAAGGGAGAGAAAGATCAAAGAAAGCTCGCAAGTTCATGAGAGCAAGTTGAGAGAAGTCTCCATCACCCACCATCAGAAACCCAAGGTAGAAGACTTAGCCCAAGCAGAGATAGAAATCATCCGCAGTGTGCAGCACGAACGCTTTGAGGAAGAAATCAAAACACTACGCTCTTTGAATGCCAATGGAGAATTCCTGAGTAGAGAAGCTGTCAAGCAGCGTGACTCAAGTTTGAAGAAGACCAGTTGTATGTACCGGCTTGACCCCTATCTTGATGCCAATGGAATCCTGCGAGTCGGAGGTCGCCTCAGAAAGGCTAACATGTCCGAAAGCGTCAAACACCCGATGATATTGCCAAGAAAATCTCACATCACCGAGTTGATAATACAAGATTGCCATCTTGCCATAAAGCATCAGGGCAGTGGGATGACCCATAATGAGCTCCGCCAACGTGGTTATTGGGTGATTGGT
>JAHPZR010033755.1:10000-12500 GCA_019787425.1 Platygyra sinensis | reverse complement strand
GGAGTTTGTATCAAAAGTTAATTCTACTGTTTAATAATTCATCAACCCCAGCCTTTCCCTGCTACCTATTCAATCCCTCCCCGAGCTTTCAGACAGTTGATTTGTTTTGGGGTTTACAGTTGTGTACATGTGATCTGAATATTGTGCTGGGATTGGTTTGCACGCTCATGAATAATTAATGAATTTTACAATGCCAATTAAGAATTTGGGTACGCACATTGGAAATAACTATTGATTTAAACTTCTTTTGACTACAAAAGATTTGCATAGAGAAAAGTCATTACTTCAACGGTGAAAAGAAAGCATACGCTTACAAGTACTGAAACAACATTAGGTTAAGGTTGCTTAAGATACTCGGGAATACTTTTAGAGTCATATCTTTCATTGTTTATGAACAAAAATCGACCTTTCACTTTGGCATCGTTTAAACCATGTTCCTCGCGGGCTTTCATCATAGCTTTGATCAATACTTTCCGTTCTTCCTGGATAGCCCTGGCGTAATCTTGTGTGATGTATGCATCAGCGTGTGTCAGATTTTTTAATCTTACCTCTTACTGACCAAACTTTATCTCGGTCTTCCCGGCAGACAAATCTTGCAATAACTGGTCTGCGACTGCCATGGATCTTCTGACTAACTCGGTGGACGGCATGAAACCTAATTTTGGAGGTATCAACTCTAAGCTCTTTCTCTAAAATATTATAAACTGCCGCTTTGCAGTCTTCATGTTAAAAGGCGGCTAAAAAGAACCACTTCTTTATGGCACACGATTTTTCTAGCCATGTGCTAATACTGCTAAAATATTTGGCGGAGAAATCCAAATTTAAACTTACCATAATACAATTTACATTACCTACATTACAAATCAATATGATTACCTATTCAACTTACAATCCAATTTATACACTACTTACAAAAATTATACGATACTTACATCCATATTGTAACAATGAGCAACAAAATAAAGACAATTTAATTACATATTAAACTTACGATACCAATTTATACACTACTTGCAATATTATACGATTACATATGCTACTTACAATGAACAACAAAAAAAAGATACCTTCCTATTAAAAAAATTAAAAAGAAGTAATAAAACCAGAAGGGCATAAATAATTACATTGGAGTGAGCACCCATTTCTTTTCAAAGAAGGTTTTATTGTTGATATTTTTTTAAGTTTTGATTGCAGTCCTTGGATTTTAGGAAGTGTTTGGCTTCTTCTGCAGTCCCACAAAAATAATTTTCCAATTACTATGAAATAATTCAATAAATTAGATAAAGGGCATTGTTTTGATAAAATTCCAAATAAAACGTTTTCTGCGGAAAGCAGTGGATTGGCTGACACGATAGATAGTACCAGTAAGATTCGAAATCAGTCCAGAACGTTTTTGAGTGAGGGCATTCATAGAAGAAGTGAAACAAATTCTCAGGTTCATCATTACAAAAAGTGCACGCATCGTTAATTCGAAATCCAATTTTGCATAGTTTGCTGTTAGTGTAAAGAATAGAATTAATTACTTTGTATTGAAAGGCCTTAACATATGACTCAAGTGCAACCAAATGTGGTGAGGAGAAGATTTCTTATAATTGTTGGGTTGTGAAATTAAAATTACTCTTTAATTTGTGGATAATATAAGGAAGCTGAGCTTTTTTTGAAACCTGCTGCTTTTGTACAAATTTTTGTAGAACCATTCTTGCTCTTTTAATATACAAAATGGATCTGTTTTAATTACCCCACCTATGTGAAGTTTACGTATATGCTTTTTTATATGATTTCTTTTCTCAAGGTTTAAAAAGTATTTTGTACTTTTTTCCCCATGCTCATGCCAACGAGCGCGTGCGCGTATAATTATTCCTTCAGTCTTTTCGTCATAAAAGGTTTCTAACTTTTCCTGAGCTGCATTATAGCGAGTTGCGTTAGAGTCACTTGGAGTAGTTTCGTATTCTTGCTTTGCCTTTTTAAGCTCATCCTGGAGATTTAATTCTGTTGCAGTTCTTTCCTTGGCCTTTTTCTTAGAGTAGTTAATAGCGTGCGCCCTTATATTGTATTTGATCCAATCCCAAACATTACGACTGTCCGAAAGTTGTTTGCGTCCCTCTGCCGTCCGTACTGGAAGCATTTCAGTAACATTATTCACATGTTCTTCATCCTTCAACATGGAGCAGTTCATTTTCCAATACCCGGGACCTTTCTGCTCATTTTCTAGCTCTCCAATCTCTAACCAAACTGCATCATGGTCTGTTCGAGGGGCTGGAATTATTTCACTAGATTTCACTAAATCATTCAAATTATTATAAATCAACCAATAATCGAGGCGGCAAAAAATTCTTGGAGACTTTTGACTCCAGGAAAAACTTCTTGTGTCTGGGTTTTTAATTCTCCAAATATCAACCAGATCCAGTTGATTTTGTAGGCAATCAATGCAGGCAGTGACTGATTTTCTTTGAATAATTATACCTCCTTTTTTTATCAATCTCTGGATTTAAAGGGCAAT
>JAHPZR010033755.1:0-5000 GCA_019787425.1 Platygyra sinensis | reverse complement strand
CCCTTGAATTGGTGTTCAGTCACTATATCTATCTTTAGCACAGCTTCTTGCTGTTTTGGCATTTCTCGCTATGGCCATCAGTGTCAAGTTGGCTTTTCAAAGTTGTGGTTGAAACAGACATCTTTTTAACACCCGTTTACCACTCACCAACTAAGCTGTAACATTGCAAACTTAATGGTTTATGTTCTAAAGTGCCGGGTTTCTCATCTTCACAATAAAAATATCAAATCCCTTCCCGTCAAAAATTACCGGACAATGTCAGGAGTACATGCAGTACACTCCACCACTGCACATTAGCACAGGAATCCAGTTTTGACGCTTGCCTTATTTCTTTTTGAGATAGGTTGTGTATAATGACGCAGCTTTTATATTGTCAAACTAAGGAAGTTTTTTAAGTCAGCTATAAAAGTACAACACAAACAAATGAGAATAATTATACTAATAATTAAAGTTGAAATCTATAATGCAGTTGAGTTGTGTACAATCCTTTTCCAGCTGTTGGATGTTTGCAGTTTTCAGGAAAAGGGCGAGCATACCTTTATATCCGACACGTAACATGAAAGAGCCTACTTTATTCTATTTAATTGTTAATTGCTCTAGATGAAATAATTATTTCTGTTGTTGGTATGCTTGTGAGAAAGTACTCTAATGACGAAGTCGATAACTTAGCGTTAGGAAGTGGTAATAACAGCTAACATTTAAGTCCTCTAACACCATGTTGTATACTATTGCAATAGGCCACTTGCACTAAGAGGTCACGTGACCAATGCATCCCTTAAACAGTGAGTTGTAATCTTGCCGATGCCAAAATTGACGGAACACATAAAAATTATCTTACAGCCGAAATTTGACAGGAAACGCATTTAAGGGAGATATTTTATGGTACTTTGATTTTTCAAGAAAGTAGTATGATTTGTATTGGCCGCCATGTTGGAGGGCACACTCTTGCCCTCCAACATGGCGGCCAAAACTACTTTTTGCTTATATCTTGTTAAATGTTTGATAGTTACGTTCAGATGTGCTATAAACGTTACCACATCATCTTTTCAACATTTTCCTTAAGTTTAAGTGCAAAATTTGTGTCAGAAAACGGAAATTCATAGTTTTAAAAATCAAGCTTTGGTCACGTGATCAGCTACGGACTTTCTCATTTTGAAAATGGTGCAGGTTTGAAAAACCAAATCACTATTATTATGTTTAAGAGATGACCCACTAATAGTGTTGCTGAGACAAAATCATGTAACTTTCATTTTCATAAAAACGATGACACATGGCCTCTTAGTGCAAGTGGCCTATCCGTTTTGGTAACAAAGTTATGATCGATCTTGACGATATCTAAATATTAAAGCAATGCCAGGTGAACCACCACTAGCTATAGACGTTCACTTGCATTGTAGAATTTCATTATTTAGTATAATCCAGCTGCACAGAAGAATGGTGCGTCCAGCTCAGGCGCGTATATTAACATTAACATTAATGCGACATGTTACGTTAATTTAGGAGACATTTGAATTGGTGTTCAGTCACTATATCTATCTTTAGCACAGCTTCTTGTTGTTTTGGCATTTCTTGCTATGGCCATGAATGTCAAGTCGTCTTTTCAAAGTCGTGGTTGAAACAGACATTTTTTAGGACCCGTTTACCACTTACCGACTAAGCTGTTTAAACCAGTCCCACAAAAAAAAAATGGGATTGCAAACTTAATGGTTTATGTCCTTAAGGGATGTCTCATTTTCGCAATAAAAATATCAAATCCCTACCTGTCAAAAATTACCGGACAATGTCAGGACTACATGCAGTACACTCCAGCACTGCACATTAGCACAGGAATCAGCTTTGACGGTTGCGTTATGTCTTTTTGAGATAGGTTGTGTATAACGACGCGGCTTTTATATTGTCAAACTAGGGAAGTTTTTAAAGTCAGCTATAAAAGAACAACACAAACAAATGATAATAATTATAATAATAATAATAATTAAAGTTGAAATCTATAATGCAGTTGAGTTGTGTACAATCCTGCAGCTGTGCGAGGTTTGCAGTTTCAGGAAAAGGGCGAGCATACCTTTATATCCTGACACGTAACATGCATGAAAGAGCCTACTTTATTCTATTTAATTGTTAATTGCTCTAGATGAAATAATTATTCCTGTTGTTGATATGCTCGTGAGAAATTACTCTAATCAGTGACAGAGTCGATAACTTAACGTTAGGAAGTCGTGGTATAAACAGTCAACATTTAAGTGCCGAAATACCACATTGTATACAGTGTACTGTTGATCTCCGTAATGGTAACAAAGTTATTATCCATCTTACGATATCTAAATATCAAATCAATGCCAGGTGAACCATCACTCGCTATAGACATTCACTTGCATTGCAGAAATTCTTTATTTAGTACAATCCAGGTACACATAAAGAATGGTGCGTCCAGCTCAGGCGCCTATATTAACATGACATCAATGCGACAGGTTACGTCAATTTGGGAGACCCTTCAATTAGTCTTCAATCACAATATCGATCTTGAGCACAGCCTCTTGTTGTTTTGGCATCTTTTGCAATGGCCATGAGTGTCAAGTCGTCTTTTCAAAGTCGTGGTTGAAAGAGGCATCTTTTTAGTACCCGTTTACCACTCACCGACTAAGCTGTTTATACCAGTCAAATGAAAAAAAAAGGATTGCAAACTTAATGGTTTATGTTCTAAAGTGGTTTCTCATCTTCACAATAAAAATATGAAATCCCGGCCCCTTCAAAAATTACCGGACAATGTGAGGACTACATGCAGTACACTCCACCACTGCACATTAGGACAGGAATCAGTTTTGACGCTTACCATAAGGTTGGGACACACGATGGGACTAGTCCCTGCAACAAGTCGGAGGGACTAGTCGCATCGTGTGAACTGGCCATTTTTGCCACAAAATCTAGTCGCAGGGACCAAAATTTGGTCCCTGCGACTAGTCCCATGAATTCAAACTGGTTTGAATTCGTGGGACTACTCGCAGGGACTAAAGTTGGTCCCTGCGACTAGATTTTGAAGCAGTTCACACGATGCGACTGGTCCCTGCGACTAGGCGCAGGGACTAGTTGCCAGTTCACACGATGCGACTAGTCCCTGCGAGTTGTTGCAGGGACTAGTCGCAGGGACTAGTCCCATCTTGTTTGCAGACCTTTACGTCTTCTTGAGATAGGTTGTGTATAATGACGCGGCTTTTATATTGTCAAACTAGGGAAGTTTTTTAAGTCAGCTATAAAAGTACAACTCAAACAAATGATAATAATTATACTAATAATTAAAGTTGAAATCTATAATGCAGTTGAGTTGTGTACAATCCTTTTCCAGCTGTGGGATGTTTGCAGTTTTAGGGAAAGGGCGAGCATACCTTTATATCCCGACACGTAACATGAAAGAGCCTACTTTATTCTATTTAATTGTTAATTGCTCTAGATGAAATAATTATTCCTGTTGTTGATATGCTTGTGAGAAATTACTCTTAATTGGAGGTCGTGGTGAAAATAGTTAACATTTCAGTACCGTAATACCACGTTGTATACACTAAACATGATAGAGGCTGCCAGTATAGAGTCTTAGGGTGCGTTCGTTTGGGATATTCCGGAGTATATTCCGGCTATTCTGCTCCAAGAGCAGAATAGCCGGAATGGAAATCCAGGTATTCCAGAATGAGAATAGCTCCCAAACAAACGCTTACTGGCATTATTCCAATTATTCTTATTCCGGATTGATTCCAAACGAACGCGCCCTTAATGTCTAATGCGAGTGATTAAAGGTCGTTGAAACAGACACCTTCGATCAGTCGCTGTAGACATTCACTTGGATTGAAGAAGTTCTTTTTTTAGCATAATCCAGCTACACATGAAGAATGGTGTGTCCAGTTCAGGTGCGTTTTTTAACATTAACATCAATGGGAGAGGCTACGTTAATTTATGAGATCTTTGAATTGGTGTTTAATATTAACTACGCTTATTGAAAGTTTTGTTCTCTAGAACGCCATTTGCTCAGTTATTATTATTTCACAATCAAGCAAGCATTAAGGCGGGGATACACATGAATAGGAGTGAAATTTGAAGTAATATTTAAAGGGAATTGTTAGGATTAAAATGGGTTGGAAACACTACCAGACAGTCGACTCCCCTCTCTCAAAAGAGAGGCCCAGGTTAGCGGGGACTGCATGTTTGGTGTTCATCTACTAATTAATTCTTCCAAATCCATCAAATCTTCAACATTTCATATTTTCCTCTATTTGACCTATCCTTTCAGAAAAAATCTCTCTTTCCCAAAATGCCCCCAAATCACCCAAAATTTACACAAAACCGCCGAACAGTGGTCAATGAAATAAGCATAGGGCTTTGGCGTTCTTGAAACGTGACCTAGATATTGCAGGAAGGCCGTGTTAAGCGACGTCAAATTAAAACAGCCTTCACGTGTACCCCGCCTTAAGAGGCCAACCTCTAGGGATGCTTTGATGCCTGGGGCTAGGCATGCGGGATAGTGGATTCCACCCGAACTAATTTAAGCGTCCCTTTATTAACCGATTTTACATGGCTTCCGAGTCCGCTTCAGAAGTGCGTGCTCGATAAAATGCGGAAAACGTGGGAAAACACTTTGCGACCTGCGTTAGTGTCTGCACTATGTTCTATGCAATTAAGTATTAACGATCAGACTATGCACCCCTCGTCCCAGCTGGTCTTACACGGCACAAATGAAAACTTAAGTGCCCCCAACCTCTTACCCTTTCGAACACCACTTTGATGGGAGCGTTTCCCCTTTCGTATTCCCTTAATAGAAAGAATAGCGACCCCTTTGACATAACTAGTTAAGAAGACTGCATCCCTTTTCTAAACCCTCTGAGTGAAGTCAGTGACCAATTCTACGGGAGAGCATCGAGAATTACCGGAAGGGATCTTAACCAAAGAACAAGAATCATTTATTCAATTCCCTCTCACGTTTTATTTAAATGACAGATTTCTCTACGCTTTCTTTT
>JAHPZR010033753.1:10000-20000 GCA_019787425.1 Platygyra sinensis | reverse complement strand
TATAATCTGTATCCTTGGTATTGTTATTTTTACCTTTAGATTTGTTAAGAAGGGAATTTATTATTTTCCATGTTTCTTTCATATTGTTTTCGGATTCTTCTATTTTCTTGTAAATATAATGCTTTTTGGAGAGTCTTAAAAGGTGATTTAGTTTATTTCTGTATGCAGTAAATTTCTTTTCGTTTGTAATATAAGGAGACTTGATATAAGATTTATAAAGTAAGTTCTTTGTTTTAATTGATTTAAGTATGCCTTTAGTAACCCAGGGCTTAATATTTTTAGCTTTAAGTTTAACCTTTTTAAATGGGAAACAGTCGTTGTGTATTTCAGTAAATTTTTTGATAAAGTTATTATAATATATGTAAGGATCTTCATTATTTTTACATTTTCTCCAATCAGTACAATCTAAATTGCTGAAGAAACTTTCCATAGCATGCTAATCATATTTCCTTATACGTTTTACTTTCTTATTTTCTTTAAAGTTTTCATTAGTATTTAGTTTATGGATATGAAAGATAGGGATATGATCAAATATATCAGCACAGAATAATCCATTAATGCAAGCAGTCTTGTCATCACAAACATTGGTAAAAATCTGAGCTTAATCGAAGGACAGTTAATCGAAGATTAAATCTGTTTTCAGGAGCACCATTTTATCTCCCGATTAGTTATCTTGGGAGTAAGAAATTTAATCGCGGAATAACCGCCAACCTCGGGTTATTTTAATCGGCTTTCGAACAACCGGGGCCTGGAAATTTGTTTCTGAAAAAGGGTGCGAACCCTGTAATAGTGGTGAGGAGTCTGGAACCTAGATTAAGCAAATACTTAACAGCAAACTATAAAAACTAGAGTAAATTACTAAGCCATCATCTTTTCATTTCCAACATTGACATTGATAGCTGACTTAAGTTTTTGAATAAACAAGCAATGGTAGTCTGTTTTGCCCAGGAGGGAGGGGGTGACTCTATTGTTTTCGAGTATCTGTCAGAGACAGACTCATCACTGCCAGTGTGACGTCACATAGCAACAAGTCGAAGCTTCGCTCGGCTTGCACAGATTTGGCGTCGGGACTTAGCCTGCGAACAGGCTCCCAGCGAGGTCGGAAAAAAAAATTCGGCGAGCGAGTGGGACGCGGGGGAGCCTGTAGACATTGTTTTCAATGTACCGTTCCGCCCCTTGGTGATTAGCCTGTTACATATCTGTCAAGGAGGTAATTAAACCTGTCAAAATTGATGGGTTTCCCCGCGCTGATGAATCGGCTTTTTATAACAATCTACCGTAATATGGTAAATAAAGGAGACAGGCCAAACACGACTCCTACTAGAAAAGGAGAAAATTCGAGCCGTTAGATCGTGCTAGGCGGCAAGTTTTAAGAGGTCTACAATCAGAACTAAGCCGAACGAACAAGTATATACAACACGCAACACAGTCGACAGACATGGGCGTAATGAGTTAAATTTAAATCCAGTGGCACTAGAACAATCAAAGGAGAAATAAACCTATACATCAAGTTCCAGGAACATACGCTCTATCAGATAGCTGCAAGAAACATTAGAATTTCTCTAGACAAGCCTATAGCTTTTCTCGAAGTAAAGCTACGAAGGAAAACGTAGGTGGGCAAATATGATACCCGTGATAAGAATCTACATACTCCACTTGGTTCTAATCATAGCCGGGCCCGGCGTCACAATATAAAATGCGAGTAAGCAACGCGTTCACGGTAAATGTCATATTTTTTCCCTTAAAAGCAAATACTTGGAGACTTAAAAGACAAATCTTGTAATAGAAATGAGTAAAAACAATACACTAACACATGGCAAATTATAGAGGTGTCAGACTCAACGAAGCAACACGCAGATAACAGCGGAAATCATGCAGACCTATGACTTCTTAAAATTTGCCGCCTAGCACGATCTATCGGCTCTAGTTTTCTCTTTATAACACAATACGAAATGCCTTTCATGAACAAGAGTGAAGCGACAAAAAGGTCGAAAGACCGAAAAATAAACGGCAAATCTACAAATGGCACGAACCGTAGGAGTCGTGTTTGGCCTGTCTATTTTATTTACCATCACAGACGCGGCAGCAATTGAAAAATTAGGCTCTTCCCGAAACCAGTCTGTAGAATTCTGAAAACATCGCGCTTCTACGCCACAGTTCCCAGGCATAGCCTCTGCTCACGTTTCAAACAAGAGATATGACGAAAATGTTGCAAAGAATTGCTCAAAGCCGCTTCAAATTCGTCGTTAGTGAGCTGTGCATTGCACACGGAAGCCGTTGTTGACGGTCTCGGCAAGAATTATGCTAATTTACAAGCAGTTGTCAAGATCTGTCAATTATTTATCTCAGAGCTGTCAACAGTCATCGATTCAACCAATCAGATCTTGATACCAGGAGCTGGTATCATGGAACGGCGGCATCAATGGAATGTCTACAGGCTCCCCTGCGCACTCCCTCCTCACCAGACCGCTCTCGGCTCGTCCCGCTCGCCCTAGACTACACTCGTCTATCTCGCTCTAAACCAACCGAACCGGGAGCCTGTTCGCAGGCTAGTCGGGACTCCATTGAATTCAAATTAAACAAATAAAAGGATAATACAAGCTATTATTGCTCTATTATTCACTAATTTGGCACAAGTGTGCAAGCTTTGTAGTGGATTTCTGTGAGTACAACTGTTTGTTGTTTTGTGTGCGTTTTGGTTCCAAGTTTTATTGAAAACAAATAGGGTCAAGTGGGGTTACCGCCATCTTGACTTCCGGTCAAGTAAAGGCCACCCAAAACGCCCGCCGTTTTCTCTTCAAGTTTTCAACAGAGGTACCTCATAATAGGAGGTTTTGTTCCTTTTTGATATAACTTTCTAGCCATTGTTAGTTTTTCTCAATGTGATGAGTCATTTTGCTCAACAATCCTTTTGAGTGCGAGGGTGTACTCTCGCATGTTGTACTTTGTTGGATTGGTGAAAGGTCAATAGTGTCTGTGTTTACGATTGCGTGACATTAAACGCTTGCTCCCCTCGTCCCCCAGTGGTGTTGTATTTTATGGGTTGATGAACGTAAGGCGAGTAAAACTATTGCTATGAAAGTAAGACGAGTAAAACTATTGCTCTCGCATTCCCGCAGTGGAAAAAGTGAATATTAAAACTCCGGGTTTCGGCTGATGGATTTTAGAACGAGGCATATTCATGTGTAGCACGCTTGTTTCGTGTATACATTAAGTTTTTTTTTTTTTGTTTCCATATGCAAATATTTATTTACTGCGGGACTACGTGAGCAAGCATTCAATGTCACGCAATCGTGGCCGCGTATTCTGAGGTTTAGCCCTTCTTCTCCAAATGCCATTAACTTTGAAGGGATTGTTGAGACGAACCATAAGCACTGAAGGCTTAATTCTCAGCACAGAGCAAACTTAATATATCATGTACCAAACCTCCTACTCTGGGATCAGGACATCTCCGCATTTCTGCGAGGGCTCCGGGAAAACGTTGTCAATCCATTAAACTTTGTCGACGCCTCGGCCACTTGTTAGTATGTTTCTACTCAAAATATGAGGTTTTCGAATAACTTATCCTACCGAAAATTACTGCAAAGAAGTCTTTCATATATTTTGAATCCTGGGTAACATTGAACAAAGTAATCGAATCATCAAAAAGTTAGAAATTTCCACATATCTTTCAGTTAACGAACCAAAATAAATAAGCTGCCACATCGAAAATCACCGGTGTATGACGTGACGTCACACTGGTAGTTATGACTAAACCACTGTTTGCCTGGAGACACCCCCTCCCTCCTGGTTTTGCCCTTCACCAAAATATCAAAGTGATCCCACTTGATGTTATGTCCCGGACGGTTTGGTTTTCCTGTCATGAGGCCGTACGTCGTTCGGTGGGCCATGTAAAAAAAACCATCACAATCCCAACAATTTGCTCAGTAAATACCTCTAGATTGATGTGAACGATCAATGCGGTCGTTGTAAGGAAAGAAAGATGTTATCCTCGAGTGTTTGGAGAAATGATCTTTAGGTTAACACAAGAGTATAATTTGTTCACACATGATTTAAGGCGTTTAGCGACTTGGTTGCTATACAATCAATCAATCAATGTTCACGATAACTTTTTGACTCAGTTAGTAAATAGTCCTGCGCGAGAGGAGAATATTTTGGATTTAGTTTTGGTATCTGCCCTTGAAATTGTTGACAATCTGATCGTTGGGGAACCTCTCTCCGATCATAATGCTATGACCTTCTCAATTCCTCGCTGGCCTTATGAGCGCCGCGATACAAACAACGTGACCTTCTCTTATTCCAAGGCAGACTGGGTCTACCAATATTAGGAGAGCTGCTTCATTATATCTCTTGGCACTGTGCATTCTTAGAAGATCAGTGAAATCAAAATTAGCTAGTCTGCATGGTTTGACCTGTAATTCACAGAAATTGGCGAGTGTATTCTGAAGCGGCAAATAAAATCATGGAAAAACGCACCTTGGATTACTACTGAGAAAATTTATTAAGCTATATAAGAGGAAGAAGAAGAAGCTTTACAAGAAAGCCGAAAAAACTGGATTATAAAACGATTGGAAAGTGTATTGTACTATGAATAACTTCCTAAAGAAAGCCTGTAACTCTGCTGGGTGAGATCATATGAGATACATGAAGATCTAAAGTCTTCTGGAAATCCAAAACCGTTCTGGAGTCTTGTTAAACATACTTGCCATTGCAATTGCTTGCCCCAAAAGCACCTAGGCTCATCAAGGGGGCTAACAATAATACAATAATCAGGCTAAAAAGAAGACAGACACAACCACCACACATTTCATCTGTGCGCAAAGGATCAAACGAACTTACGGCACTGAAAGTGGATGATGTTACCCTGAGGGACGACCTAGAGATCGCGGAAAACCTGAACTCTTATTTTTTAACTGTGTTTACGTCAGAAGACTATAGAAATTTCCCTACGTATATATAGTAATGTTGTGGATTCTAAGTTATCTAGTAGCTTTTGAAATACAAATGAGGTCTCTCGCCTTCTAAGAAATCTGGATCCACACAAGTCACCGGGGACTGACCACCCACCGCCGAGAATGCGCGAGATAAATTGCTTCGCCCTTTGTTTACTCCAGACTCCTAAACAGAGCGTTTTTTTCAAGCGAAGTACCGTATACCTGGAGGCTGGAGCCATGCCTATAGCTAACATTGTTCCCGTCCGTAAGAAGGGAGAAAGGATTACAGAGAAAATCATCGTCAAATTTCGCTCACCTCTATTGCAAGTAAAGTTAGCGAGAAGATTGTTAAAGATCGTGTACTTTATTTCCGGCAAGCCCTAATTATATAAATGTCTTCAACCGAACCCAAGTTGGTTTCCTGGAAGGAAAATCAACTCTAACTCAGTTGCTGCGCTGCCTTGATGACTGGGCACCTTCACGAAATAAATCAAGACCCACCGATGCTATATTTTTAGATTTCTCAAAAGCGTCTGACTCTGTCCTACACTGAACGAGAATTAGCCACGGGCCGGGATCGACCGCTCATTACTACGTTGGCTTATTAGAAGCTTCTTGACTGATCGCAAACGAGTTGTTGTTCGCGGCACTCACTCATCCTGGCCTTATGTAACGTCTGGGGTTCCCCAGGGTATGATCCTGGGCCCAATTTTATTTCTAATCTACGTCAAAGATATATCATGCATCGACGATCTCTTCAAGTTAAGGATGTTTGCTGACGACGCCAAAGTATAGAGAGAAGTGTCAAATATAGCTAGGGACAGTGAAGCCCTGCAACTCGACCAGCTACTATCCTGGGCAACTCCTGAAGCGAACAGGTTAACGTGACCGCTAATAAGGCTAACAAGCTTTTGGGTTTGGTTCACAGAACCCCTGAACCATGCTAAAAGAAAAACTTGCTTACATGATTAAATATTTTTCGTAAACTACTTTTACATTAACAAAGTGTATTATCGTTTGTCTCACGATGTAGTCACTTGAGATACACAAATCGCGACGTTTCGACTGCTTACTGCTGGTCTTCTTCAGGCGATAAGGTCGACGGATAGCTTCCTACGCAGACATTCTTTGGGCTCGTCACGCAATCTTCCTCCCCCACGGGGGAGGAAGATTGCGTGACGAGCCCAAAGAATGTCTTCGTAGGAGGCTAGTCGACGGATTACACGGCACAATTATATATCACGAAGTTCGGCTCTGCTTGATGCGTTTCGATCCTCCTTTTTTCTACATTTTGCTTTCTTCCATAATTTTATCGTTTCTCAGTTTCTGAAGATAAGCTGACAAGCTGTCTTCCCTGTTTCAAGTCTGTCAATTATTACAACAACATTTCCTATGTCCAGTTTTGATTAATACTGTTTATACTTCCATCATTGCGTAAATCAGGTAAGGCTCACTCGTCTTTGTTCAGAATGTTCTTTTACCTTGAGTCGTGTGAGTAAATGTAGCTATATGACTTTTAAGTTGATAGTGGTTTTCGTCGGTTAATGGAAGATCCAGCTTAATTAAGTCACGACAAAGCAAATATTCAAAGGAGCATTTAACATCATATTTGTCAACGTCTTTAGGGGAAGACAGAGCCGCAAGCCACCCGCCAGGACACTGTTTTTGGTTCCCGGGGGGGGGGGTACTCCTCGGAATTCTTTGTGGGGGTGTGCCGTCCGGGTCTTCAAATCCCGACCCTATTTCAGACCTAAACATGCCATTTTCCACACCTGTTTTCAGACCTGACATCTAAAATTCATACCCGTTTTCAGACCTGAACTTGCAAATATACACTCGTTTTCAGACATGGCTTTATAAAATCGTTACATTATTATAGCATCTGAGTGAAATCACAACAAAGTATATTACGTTAAAGCATAATATTTTTTATTAGGAAGTATACGGATATGAAGAAAGTAAAGATAAGGAACTCGCAATTTTGCAATTTTCGTACGACTTTAATCTACTTTTCTATTTTACATGAAACAACCGAAAATATATAACTTTATGTTTTAAAGAACTCAATAGATGGTGTTCATGAGACCGCGATCGGCTTTCATTATAAATCCGGTATTTCAGCAGTGTTTGTGCAAACAGGAAACACTTTCTTTGTAGATTAAAATCTATCACGAGTTGTCACAAATAAAACGTTACAGTTACCGCATTTTCATAATGGCGGCTTTGTGTGTGGTATCCCGGTAGGTGATTAAGCAATAATTATGCATCAGTGCCGAACGGAAGTTGACGCAAGGAGTAAAAGTAAGCTGGAATGACGGTTCGGTGGATTATGCGGAGTGCGGAGTGTGCGGAGTGCGGAGTGCGGAGTGCGGAGTGTGGAAAATGCGGAGTGTGGAAAATGCGGAGTGTGGAAAATGCGGAGTGTGGAAAATGCGGAGTGTGGAAAATGAGGAGTGTGGAAAATGCGGAGTGTGGAATAATGTTAACAAAGTTTACACTAACCTCCCTGCGTATCGCGTACCACACGCCGTGTTGTGTCACCTACGTGTGATAGCTGACGAAATTTTTTATTAAACATTCACCGCATCCGTAGTGGTTTCAAATTTGTGTTACATTGTTGTAATTTCCGGTTCAAGTGGAAGCTATTCCAGTTGATTCCGGTTTAAATAATAAGCCATTGTAGTTGATTTCCACGTGCTTTTAAGCCCTCATTGGTGTCCTCGAGCCAGAGCGCCAGATCGCAATAATTTTGCCATAATTGAAGGTCATCATGGCTTTCAAAATACCACTTGTTGGGACTAAATCGCTCTCAAAAGGTTACTTTGAGGGCCTACCCGACTTTGCCTGGAGTGATGTTAAGGATAAAGACGAGATTGGCAAGGGAAGTTTTGGGTCAGTCATGAAAGGAAATTACATTCCTAGTGGCAAAGTTGTTGTTGTCAAGCGATTTTTTGGAGAGGGAGATTCGCAGTTGAGGAACATTGCTAAAGAAGCAAAAATGCTTAAAAGCTTGTGCCATCCGAACATTACGCAATTTATCGGCGTTTGTTCGAAACCTTTGGCAATAATGATGGAGTACGAGTGCTTCGATTTTACTCCCTTAGGCCTCGACCATCAGATATCCAATTTGCAAGAGTTTCTGCACACTCTTGACCGCATCGAGGATCAAACTGATGCCTTTGAACATTTCTTGCCCGTGTTTCCGAAGGCTGCAAAGGACGTCGCGGCAGGTCTTACTTTCCTTCATTCACACAATGTCGTACATCGTGACCTAAAACCAGGCAACGTGTTGGTCAGCAACCGACACTACATTGACATGAGCGCGGATCAACTGCCAAAGGTCTTTGCCGAATGTCCGGTAATTTGCAAATTAACTGACTTCGGCGAGAGTAGGTCAACTTTACTACAAACAGCCTCCATCATTCATGCGAAGACCATGAACATTGAGCGTGGTACAAAGCCCTATATGGCTCCAGAGATTATACTGGAAGGTAAATTGAATTGTGCAACAATGGAAGACTTAAAGGCAATTGATATCTGGGCACTAGGGATGATAATTTTCAGTATTATCAATCCCGACGTCGAGTTTCCCTATGAAATTGAACTAAATTCAAGCGCTGAAAAACCTCCAGCCCTGGCTGCCCAATACTTTGAAAAGATGCTAAGAGAGAAGATGACCAGGAAATCCAAACCTCAGCCGTCGAAAAAATATCAACAGCGACAATTGTCAGAGTGGGCTCATCTTGAGAAGCTGTATCTAAAATGCACAGCTTTCGATTCTTTTCTCCGCCCACGCGCTGATGATGTTCTAATGGAACTAAACAGCAACGGTGAAAGGAAGCAATCAGTACTTTCCACAGACGTCAGTTTGGAAGAGAAAGTGAATGACAAACCATCAGCACTTTCAGGAGAGACCATTTTGGAAGAGAAGGTGAATAACGAACCCGTCGATCGCAGCAGCGGAGAAGAGAGAGGTAATTTTTGATACATTGGTCTAATTTGAAACTCTAAACATTTATTTTATTTTATTATTCAAAGCAACGCAATTGCCGATTGTTGCGTGCGAAGCGCGCCATTCGCACATGGCGTATTAGTCCCTTTAAAGATATCTTGTGGTTTTGTTAATTTGCCAGCTTTTATGGTACACGTGACTGCTACCCTGTTAAGCTAGCCTAGGGGAAATGGATAGTGTTCGCTTTTTAAATGGTCGCTTGATTACTGGCCCTTTGCCCGTTTACGAATGCATTTTTAAAACCATTCAGCATATCCCTATTATAAGAGTTTTGAAACAATCTTCTTCACTAATTAAAACAGATTAACATCGAAGAACAATTATCTGATTTGTTTGAATATAATTATCTTTTTCTTTAATGGTTAGACTCTCGCGTGTCACACAACACGTGACGGCAATTTGTGAGAAGACAAGAGTAACAACCTTTTTCTTAAATCGTTTTCAGGGTCACGCAACATGCGATGTTATAGAAGATAGCTAAATAAGGTGGGCCCCGATGAAAACCGCTAAAGCGAACGGGGTTCCTTTACTCAATGTTATTATTGTCATTGTTATTGCTATTGTTCATAGGCACTTTAATTAATTTTTGGTTGGATAGATGCATGTGGCATTTTAAATCAACTCCAGTCAATGTAACCCCCTTTTCTTCTTTACAGGCGAGAAAGGAACTAAACGCAATGCACGTGACGATCCTTTAAGCGTCAAGAAAAAAGCAAAGGTAATTCAGTGCCTTTTGTATCAACACTGTAACCCTTATTTGCCTGACTGCGCTAGTTTTGATTAATTCATAAAGATATATGTTATATATATGTCTGAATTTACGAAAACGAGGTTAAATTATGGATATCACGCACTAGCTAAGCGGGCGTTTTTTTCCTCTCCAGAAACTGTCTCCAAAGTGGACGATATAAAAATTAAAAGGAAAGTCAGTCCTTTTTTCCTTCTTTCACCAGTTTATCTTCCTTTCAGTGCCGTCCTGTCTCTATTCTTCGCCCGTTTACGTGGCTTCGAGGCGGCCTTAGAGTTTAGAGAAATCCAGGTGAAATGAGAGTTT
>JAHPZR010033753.1:2500-7500 GCA_019787425.1 Platygyra sinensis | reverse complement strand
AAGTTAATCCTGGGCTTCACAATAGAGGGACAATAGATACCCGCAGTCTCTCTGCTACTTGGTAAGGGGTTTCTCTAACGTTCTTAATTGCTTTCGGTAATGATAACTAACTTAGAATATATTATTATTACGACTGGGGATTTAAATGTCTAGATTTAAACATTGCACAAAGCAGACTACTGTAAACCAGCACGCATCGAAAATGTACAAAGTCATGAAGTCCCCCCTCTTTTATTTCGTTATAGTGCCTGGAGGACAACTACACAGATATTGTCTTGTACAGTACTCCTTCAAGAGTGGCAGAGAACATCCCATTCCGAAATTGCCCCATGGAAATTCTAAGAAGAAAAAGACACCCTATGTTCGAACCTGGGAAAGCACAAAAGACCAGCTGAAAATCGTCGCAGGGGAAATGAAGGCTAGAGAAGCCGTCCATCATGCAATAGCAGAGGGGCTTGGTGGTCTGCAGTCCTGTGTGGGGTTGGGTTAGGTCCCGCGAGATCGACAACAAGTTAAAGATATGGCAAGGCGTAAACCTGTCAACAAAGGAAGCTACCCCAAAAACATGTCGGGTGCTGGGAGAACATCTGATCCATGGTATATGCTGCTAAACGAGTGTAAGATTCAAGGAAGGGACCCAAAGACTGCATTTGTACGTGACGTCAGAGTTGGAGCTGAGCCATTTTGTGTCGTGGGAACAAACAGACAGTTGAATGATCTGAAGCGATTCTGCTGCAATCCGCTTGAATATCGGCCTTTAACTGTAGACCCCACGTTTGATTTCGGTCCATACAATGTCACGCCGATCTCATACCAACATCTCATGGTCCTTAACAGGGAAGACGGAAATCACCCAACAATGATAGGCCCTGTACTTCTGCACGAAAAGAAGACACAGTCCACATATTCCCTCTTTGGTGGCACCCTGAAGTCTCTTGAACCTGACTTGAAGAATTTAATGGCTTTCGGGACAGATGACGAAAAGGCATTAGTGGGGGGTTTCAACGAAAGCTTCGAACGAGCGACTCATCTACTTTGCGAAATCCACGTTCGTAAAAACATTGACACAAAACTTGTGTCTATGGACATTAGGGGAGAGTGTAAGCAAAGTATAATGGACGATATCTTTGGAAGACAGATTGGAAGTGTTTTTGAGAGTGGACTCTCAGATGCGGGGAGTGCGGAAGAATTTATTGGAATGCTAGAGAGTTTGGAGGAAAAGTGGTCATCGCTCCATCAGAATGGAAAAGCCTTCCACTCTTGGTTTGGATTGAACAAAAAGGAAGACTTCATACGTAGCGTTATTAGTCCTGTCCGTCAGAGAGCTGGCCTTGGTTGCCCACCCGAGAAATTTACAACAAATCGGTCTGAGCGCACAAACGGTGTCCTTCAGGACTGCGTGAAGCGCGAATGTGGAACTGCCAAAACAGACGAATACACCGTAGTGAAGAGCATTGAGAAATTAGTTAAGAACCAGGAACAAGAACTAGAGTTGGCTGTTTTAGACAAAGGAGAGTACCAGCTTCGTCCAGAGTTCCGCCACCTGCTCGTAGCAGGCGACAAATGGACAAAAATGACAAACGACCAAAGAAAAGCAGCCCTCTCGCGTGTTCACCACGTCAGCCTCGAGGAATCGTCCCCCAACAGCGTAGCCACTATTAACACAAGGTTAGTGCAAGGCGAGTCTAGAGTCTTCCAGCAGATGCTTTCTGCTGGAGTTGATTGGATAACTCCGGACGTCTTGAAGTTTATTGCTCACAAAGCGGAAGGTTTAATAAGTGAGGGGAAAATCACGGAGTTACCGGCGGCCTCAGCGTATGCCACTTTCATCATTCCCTCAAGATCAAAGCCAACGAAGCCGCACGTTATCATCGAATACGCTAATGGAAAAGTGGAATGCCAGGACTGTCAAGGATACTCCGCGTCCTTTTTGTGCGCTCACGCTGTTGCGGCGTCATTGAAAAGAGGCACCCTTGAAGCGTACCTAAAGTGGCTGGTGGCTAACAAGCGCAAAACTGGTGGCCTAAACTACAGCAAGGCCATCACTTTTGGAATGCCAGCTGGGAGAGGCAGAAAGGGAGAGAGACCGCCAAAAAGCAGACGCGGAAAGCAACCTGCCAGTGTAGTGGTCCCGCGAAACCCCTCGTCAAGTGTTGCGGCAACTAATGAATCTCAAAATTACCCAGACGGAGCGCAGTTACATAATTTGTATCCCGCACCAGGCCCGCTAAGTGTTGCCGCTCATCAAATACCGCTGGGCTCATTGTATAATCCACCAAGCTTTCCTATACACGGTGCACGTTTTCCTCTTCCATACGCTTCAACATTTCAAGCACACCTGCAAAACGTTCCTTCCCAAGCAGCACCCCCTTATCGGCCATTTTCGTCGTTCCAACCATCGGCAGCAGCAGGAACATGGCACTCAGGTTTGTCGCCGCATTCTTATTACCTCGTGGCCTTGCCAAAAAATGTTAAAAAGTGCTACGGATGCGGTGATATGTTCGCAGAAAAATTTCGTCAGCCACCACACAACATCGTGGTCAAGCACGTGGATCGGCGTGTGGTACGCAGGGACGACAACACTGGGGCGTTAGTGTACAGCACGGACTTTACTAATACCTATTACCATCCAAGCCCTGCACATATTAGGCGAAAAAACCCTGTTTTTGACGGCCGTGTACTAATCGACATCAGTACCTATCAATCACTTGATGAAGGCCAGAAGGAAATATTGAAAGAACACGGACTCGTCGTTGACATCGTTAATTGACAGTAATGTTAGGTGCACTGATTTGAACTTTAAGCTGCCAAAAATATTTTTCGATGTAGCCATGAAAATTTAAAGATGCATCCCGTTTTTGAAGGGAATGGATTGATTGTTAATTCATAATAATGCTAAACGTAAAAATGTCAATCTTTCATTTACCTAGTCGTTACTGTTCTTTAGAGCTACAAAAAACTATTGTTCGATGTAGCCATGAAAATGTAAGGATACATCCCGTTTTTAAAGACTATAGATCGATTGTTAGTATCCTGAATTCACAATAATGCTAAGCGCATTGATTTCAATCTTTCATTTACCTTTCGTTGCTGTTCTTTAAAGCTACAAAAACTATTGCCGGCTCGATTTAGCCATGAAAATGTAAGGATGCATCCCGTTTTTTAAGACTATAGATCGATTGTTAATATCGTGAATTCACAATGATGCATTGATTTCTATCTTTTATTTATCCATTCGTTAATGTTCTTTAAAGCTACCAAAAAATATTTTTCGATTTAGCCATGAAAATGTAAGGAATCATCCAGTTTTTAAAGACTATAGATTGATTGTTAATATCGTGAATTCACAATGATGCATTGATTTCTATCTTTTATTTATCTATTCGTTAAAAGCTACCAAAAATATTGTTCTATTTAGTCATGAAAATGTAAGGATAATGCTATGCTATTGATTTTTGTTAATTTAAACGCATGTGTCACGATACACCCTTTCGATGAGAATATAAAGGAATTAAAGTAGCAGTGTCACTAGGAGTTTGCTATTTTATATCACTTCTCTGCTAAAATCACTACTTTGGGGTTTTAATCAAAATGCGTCTGTAAAGCTACGACTAAGATATCAAATGAATTTTATCAGAGAGGGCTAACCATAATAAATTCCTTGACGATTTTTGGAACAAGTAGCATCAAAACTCGAAAAGATTAGCCAATTTTTTCATTACCTTCAAATAGTCTTCAATAACAAACCTAGATCACCTTCTAGTTTTGCCAAATAGCGTGACAATGCCCTTTAAAGATTATTAATGAAAAAAATTTCCACACTCCGCATTTTCCACACTCCGCATTTTCCACACTCCGCATTTTCCACACTCCGCATTTTCCACACTCCGCATTTTCCACACTCCGCATTTTCCACACTCCGCATTTTCCACACTCCGCATTTTCCACACTCCGCACTCCGCACTCCGCACACTCCGCACACTCCGCACACTCCGCACTCCGCATAATCCACCGAACCTGGAATGACATAGTTTATCTATTTCTTTTTCTCGCTATCAGTTAGTCGTTCCAGTTACGTATTGAGAAGAAAAATATGTTTGTAAGCTTTCGTAAATGTTCCCGGCCCCAAAAACCCGACCCGATTTCAGACCATAATTGTCAAAATCTATACCCGTTTTCAGACCAAAACGGCTCAAAAACCATACCCTTTGGGGCGGCACATACCTATATACCTTATATAGGGGAGTACCCCCCCCCCGGGTTTTGGTTCTAGTCAAGGTCCGATGGAAATAGTTGAAAATTGTATCATCGTTGCTTAAAGGGGCAGTGTCACCCTATTTGGCAACCTTATAAAAAGCTGGAAGGCGTCTTTGCATCAACTGAATTCCAAAAATAATGGTCTAGTTTTGTTATTAAAGATTGCGTGATGGTACTGAAACTGTTTCCTGTCGCCTGTCGCTGCGGATGGCAAGGATCAAAATGGATTGAAACTTGAAAAAATTGGCCAAATTTTTCAAGATTTGATGCTACGTCTTCAAAAACTCCTCGAGAAACTTACTATGGTTAGCCCTCTCTGATAAAATTTATTTGATATCTTCGTCGTAAACTCACAGAAGCATTTTGTTATGAGGAAAGCCTTTAAGTAATGATTTTAGCGCAGAATTGACCTAAAACTGCGAAATCCTCGTGACACTGCCCCTTTAAGTTCCGGGGAGATTTCGCATATGAAAGGGCGGGGATTAAATAAATCCTAAAGGAGACCAATCATGGCGTGACCCATAGTAAATGCATATTTTTATATTTCTTCGCGTGAAACCCTAAACGAAACCTTCACGGCCATATACGGGCTACATGTTGGCGTTTTTCCCCCCAGAACAACCCAAGTGAGACCGTAAAATAATCTGAAATTTACACCCCAAGGCGAGACAACGAGCATCCCCACCCCTTTTCATATACAAAAATGTACAAACGTTTCGGGCAGAGCCCTTCATCTGTGTAAA
>JAHPZR010033752.1:12500-22613 GCA_019787425.1 Platygyra sinensis | reverse complement strand
AACTAGCATATTTTCCCTCGAAGCTTCGCTTCTCGGGCAAATATTTGTTTTAAGAACATCAAATTTCCGCGGGGCAACTATCAGCCGATAGTTCCTCGACAGAAACACTCTATTGTTTAAATAGTCGGAGTTTTACGTCATATGGAAAATAGTGCGCCAAGTTAAAATTTTTTGCCTTTGTAAAATTGTGGAAATAAAAATCGGCGGCAAAACCCGGTTTGAGAATTTACTAAAACTTTATGAAATAGAGGATATTACATGACCGCGCGTGGATATGAATGTTTTCAACTCGTGTTCAACTCGATATCTCACGAGTGAGCGCAGCGAACTCGTGAGATGTCGAGTTGAACACGAGAAGATAAAATTCATATTCACAAGCGGGCATGTAATATTCTGTTTATTACATAAACATACTAATGACGACGTCTTTGACGATTTTCCGAAGATTTCCGACCACTTTCCGAAGATTTCCGAAGATTTTTCAAAATTGTTCCGAAGGTAAAGCGAACGTTTCCGAACATTTTTCGGAGATTTTCCGAAGATTACCGAAGATTTCCGGAGATTTCCGGAGATTTCCGAGGAGGCACCGAGGATGTTTCGATCATACAGCAACATATCTAAGTACTTTTTAAGGGATTATGGAACCATAGCAATGGTGATCATTTTAGTAACTATGGCAACACCAATATCCTCACATGTGAAAGATAAAAATAGTACGTTCACTGCGTGCGATGAAGATATGATTTTTTAGTAAAAGGAGAAACCCTGGTATTTCAGAGGTGTTTATGTAATAAATAAGACAAAACATCTTTCGCTAGTTAAAGCGATTCAGCCGCTATTGTTTTGGTTTTCAAGCCCGGCGCCTTTCGCTACTAGTGGCTTACTAGTGGGCTATAACAAATCGCCTTCTAGTAGCTCAACCAATCAAAATGCAGCATTGATAATAGGCAATAAACTGCAAGGCTGATACTACGTGAAAAACGTTTCGAGACACCAACATGACCAGAACCGATAAAGCAGGATCGCAACTGTGGACAGCTGTTTCGCTCTTGTTGGAGCTCGTCAGCACAGTGAACGAAGATATGTAACGCCAGCCAAGAGCCAACGCACATAAATTGCACAATGACCCGTTCACTATATCAAGTTCCGTACCTTGAACTCACCTGCGCCCCGAGACACGCGTTGCCACATCACGTGTCTCGGAGCGCAAGAAGACCAAAGTGCCACTATTGGTGTCTCGAAAAGCAAAAAATAAATGTGGCTAGACAAAGCCATCCTAAACATTCAAATCTCTTGTAGATCCTACGTTGGCAGCGTTTATCGTATGCGGTCCCTTGCAGTTTATAGTCTCTCATTGATAATAGACTACTAGTTGGATTTTACTAAAATGTTATAATCTGTATCCTTGGTATTGTTATTTTTACCTTTAGATTTGTTAAGAAGGGAATTTATTATTTTCCATGTTTCTTTCATATTGTTTTCGGATTCTTCTATTTTCTTGTAAATATAATGCTTTTTGGAGAGTCTTAAAAGGTGATTTAGTTTATTTCTGTATGCAGTAAATTTCTTTTCGTTTGTAATATAAGGAGACTTGATATAAGATTTATAAAGTAAGTTCTTTGTTTTAATTGATTTAAGTATGCCTTTAGTAACCCAGGGCTTAATATTTTTAGCTTTAAGTTTAACCTTTTTAAATGGGAAACAGTCGTTGTGTATTTCAGTAAATTTTTTGATAAAGTTATTATAATATATGTAAGGATCTTCATTATTTTTACATTTTCTCCAATCAGTACAATCTAAATTGCTGAAGAAACTTTCCATAGCATGCTAATCATATTTCCTTATACGTTTTACTTTCTTATTTTCTTTAAAGTTTTCATTAGTATTTAGTTTATGGATATGAAAGATAGGGATATGATCAAATATATCAGCACAGAATAATCCATTAATGCAAGCAGTCTTGTCATCACAAACATTGGTAAAAATCTGAGCTTAATCGAAGGACAGTTAATCGAAGATTAAATCTGTTTTCAGGAGCACCATTTTATCTCCCGATTAGTTATCTTGGGAGTAAGAAATTTAATCGCGGAATAACCGCCAACCTCGGGTTATTTTAATCGGCTTTCGAACAACCGGGGCCTGGAAATTTGTTTCTGAAAAAGGGTGCGAACCCTGTAATAGTGGTGAGGAGTCTGGAACCTAGATTAAGCAAATACTTAACAGCAAACTATAAAAACTAGAGTAAATTACTAAGCCATCATCTTTTCATTTCCAACATTGACATTGATAGCTGACTTAAGTTTTTGAATAAACAAGCAATGGTAGTCTGTTTTGCCCAGGAGGGAGGGGGTGACTCTATTGTTTTCGAGTATCTGTCAGAGACAGACTCATCACTGCCAGTGTGACGTCACATAGCAACAAGTCGAAGCTTCGCTCGGCTTGCACAGATTTGGCGTCGGGACTTAGCCTGCGAACAGGCTCCCAGCGAGGTCGGAAAAAAAAATTCGGCGAGCGAGTGGGACGCGGGGGAGCCTGTAGACATTGTTTTCAATGTACCGTTCCGCCCCTTGGTGATTAGCCTGTTACATATCTGTCAAGGAGGTAATTAAACCTGTCAAAATTGATGGGTTTCCCCGCGCTGATGAATCGGCTTTTATAACAATCTACCGTAATATGGTAAATAAAGGAGACAGGCCAAACACGACTCCTACTAGAAAAGGAGAAAATTCGAGCCGTTAGATCGTGCTAGGCGGCAAGTTTTAAGAGGTCTACAATCAGAACTAAGCCGAACGAACAAGTATATACAACACGCAACACAGTCGACAGACATGGGCGTAATGAGTTAAATTTAAATCCAGTGGCACTAGAACAATCAAAGGAGAAATAAACCTATACATCAAGTTCCAGGAACATACGCTCTATCAGATAGCTGCAAGAAACATTAGAATTTCTCTAGACAAGCCTATAGCTTTTCTCGAAGTAAAGCTACGAAGGAAAACGTAGGTGGGCAAATATGATACCCGTGATAAGAATCTACATACTCCACTTGGTTCTAATCATAGCCGGGCCCGGCGTCACAATATAAAATGCGAGTAAGCAACGCGTTCACGGTAAATGTCATATTTTTTCCCTTAAAAGCAAATACTTGGAGACTTAAAAGACAAATCTTGTAATAGAAATGAGTAAAAACAATACACTAACACATGGCAAATTATAGAGGTGTCAGACTCAACGAAGCAACACGCAGATAACAGCGGAAATCATGCAGACCTATGACTTCTTAAAATTTGCCGCCTAGCACGATCTATCGGCTCTAGTTTTCTCTTTATAACACAATACGAAATGCCTTTCATGAACAAGAGTGAAGCGACAAAAAGGTCGAAAGACCGAAAAATAAACGGCAAATCTACAAATGGCACGAACCGTAGGAGTCGTGTTTGGCCTGTCTATTTTATTTACCATCACAGACGCGGCAGCAATTGAAAAATTAGGCTCTTCCCGAAACCAGTCTGTAGAATTCTGAAAACATCGCGCTTCTACGCCACAGTTCCCAGGCATAGCCTCTGCTCACGTTTCAAACAAGAGATATGACGAAAATGTTGCAAAGAATTGCTCAAAGCCGCTTCAAATTCGTCGTTAGTGAGCTGTGCATTGCACACGGAAGCCGTTGTTGACGGTCTCGGCAAGAATTATGCTAATTTACAAGCAGTTGTCAAGATCTGTCAATTATTTATCTCAGAGCTGTCAACAGTCATCGATTCAACCAATCAGATCTTGATACCAGGAGCTGGTATCATGGAACGGCGGCATCAATGGAATGTCTACAGGCTCCCCTGCGCACTCCCTCCTCACCAGACCGCTCTCGGCTCGTCCCGCTCGCCCTAGACTACACTCGTCTATCTCGCTCTAAACCAACCGAACCGGGAGCCTGTTCGCAGGCTAGTCGGGACTCCATTGAATTCAAATTAAACAAATAAAAGGATAATACAAGCTATTATTGCTCTATTATTCACTAATTTGGCACAAGTGTGCAAGCTTTGTAGTGGATTTCTGTGAGTACAACTGTTTGTTGTTTTGTGTGCGTTTTGGTTCCAAGTTTTATTGAAAACAAATAGGGTCAAGTGGGGTTACCGCCATCTTGACTTCCGGTCAAGTAAAGGCCACCCAAAACGCCCGCCGTTTTCTCTTCAAGTTTTCAACAGAGGTACCTCATAATAGGAGGTTTTGTTCCTTTTGATATAACTTTCTAGCCATTGTTAGTTTTTCTCAATGTGATGAGTCATTTTGCTCAACAATCCTTTTGAGTGCGAGGGTGTACTCTCGCATGTTGTACTTTGTTGGATTGGTGAAAGGTCAATAGTGTCTGTGTTTACGATTGCGTGACATTAAACGCTTGCTCCCCTCGTCCCCCAGTGGTGTTGTATTTTATGGGTTGATGAACGTAAGGCGAGTAAAACTATTGCTATGAAAGTAAGACGAGTAAAACTATTGCTCTCGCATTCCCGCAGTGGAAAAAGTGAATATTAAAACTCCGGGTTTCGGCTGATGGATTTTAGAACGAGGCATATTCATGTGTAGCACGCTTGTTTCGTGTATACATTAAGTTTTTTTTTTTTTGTTTCCATATGCAAATATTTATTTACTGCGGGACTACGTGAGCAAGCATTCAATGTCACGCAATCGTGGCCGCGTATTCTGAGGTTTAGCCCTTCTTCTCCAAATGCCATTAACTTTGAAGGGATTGTTGAGACGAACCATAAGCACTGAAGGCTTAATTCTCAGCACAGAGCAAACTTAATATATCATGTACCAAACCTCCTACTCTGGGATCAGGACATCTCCGCATTTCTGCGAGGGCTCCGGGAAAACGTTGTCAATCCATTAAACTTTGTCGACGCCTCGGCCACTTGTTAGTATGTTTCTACTCAAAATATGAGGTTTTCGAATAACTTATCCTACCGAAAATTACTGCAAAGAAGTCTTTCATATATTTTGAATCCTGGGTAACATTGAACAAAGTAATCGAATCATCAAAAAGTTAGAAATTTCCACATATCTTTCAGTTAACGAACCAAAATAAATAAGCTGCCACATCGAAAATCACCGGTGTATGACGTGACGTCACACTGGTAGTTATGACTAAACCACTGTTTGCCTGGAGACACCCCCTCCCTCCTGGTTTTGCCCTTCACCAAAATATCAAAGTGATCCCACTTGATGTTATGTCCCGGACGGTTTGGTTTTCCTGTCATGAGGCCGTACGTCGTTCGGTGGGCCATGTAAAAAAAACCATCACAATCCCAACAATTTGCTCAGTAAATACCTCTAGATTGATGTGAACGATCAATGCGGTCGTTGTAAGGAAAGAAAGATGTTATCCTCGAGTGTTTGGAGAAATGATCTTTAGGTTAACACAAGAGTATAATTTGTTCACACATGATTTAAGGCGTTTAGCGACTTGGTTGCTATACAATCAATCAATCAATGTTCACGATAACTTTTTGACTCAGTTAGTAAATAGTCCTGCGCGAGAGGAGAATATTTTGGATTTAGTTTTGGTATCTGCCCTTGAAATTGTTGACAATCTGATCGTTGGGGAACCTCTCTCCGATCATAATGCTATGACCTTCTCAATTCCTCGCTGGCCTTATGAGCGCCGCGATACAAACAACGTGACCTTCTCTTATTCCAAGGCAGACTGGGTCTACCAATATTAGGAGAGCTGCTTCATTATATCTCTTGGCACTGTGCATTCTTAGAAGATCAGTGAAATCAAAATTAGCTAGTCTGCATGGTTTGACCTGTAATTCACAGAAATTGGCGAGTGTATTCTGAAGCGGCAAATAAAATCATGGAAAAACGCACCTTGGATTACTACTGAGAAAATTTATTAAGCTATATAAGAGGAAGAAGAAGAAGCTTTACAAGAAAGCCGAAAAAACTGGATTATAAAACGATTGGAAAGTGTATTGTACTATGAATAACTTCCTAAAGAAAGCCTGTAACTCTGCTGGGTGAGATCATATGAGATACATGAAGATCTAAAGTCTTCTGGAAATCCAAAACCGTTCTGGAGTCTTGTTAAACATACTTGCCATTGCAATTGCTTGCCCCAAAAGCACCTAGGCTCATCAAGGGGGCTAACAATAATACAATAATCAGGCTAAAAAGAAGACAGACACAACCACCACACATTTCATCTGTGCGCAAAGGATCAAACGAACTTACGGCACTGAAAGTGGATGATGTTACCCTGAGGGACGACCTAGAGATCGCGGAAAACCTGAACTCTTATTTTTTAACTGTGTTTACGTCAGAAGACTATAGAAATTTCCCTACGTATATATAGTAATGTTGTGGATTCTAAGTTATCTAGTAGCTTTTGAAATACAAATGAGGTCTCTCGCCTTCTAAGAAATCTGGATCCACACAAGTCACCGGGGACTGACCACCCACCGCCGAGAATGCGCGAGATAAATTGCTTCGCCCTTTGTTTACTCCAGACTCCTAAACAGAGCGTTTTTTTCAAGCGAAGTACCGTATACCTGGAGGCTGGAGCCATGCCTATAGCTAACATTGTTCCCGTCCGTAAGAAGGGAGAAAGGATTACAGAGAAAATCATCGTCAAATTTCGCTCACCTCTATTGCAAGTAAAGTTAGCGAGAAGATTGTTAAAGATCGTGTACTTTATTTCCGGCAAGCCCTAATTATATAAATGTCTTCAACCGAACCCAAGTTGGTTTCCTGGAAGGAAAATCAACTCTAACTCAGTTGCTGCGCTGCCTTGATGACTGGGCACCTTCACGAAATAAATCAAGACCCACCGATGCTATATTTTTAGATTTCTCAAAAGCGTCTGACTCTGTCCTACACTGAACGAGAATTAGCCACGGGCCGGGATCGACCGCTCATTACTACGTTGGCTTATTAGAAGCTTCTTGACTGATCGCAAACGAGTTGTTGTTCGCGGCACTCACTCATCCTGGCCTTATGTAACGTCTGGGGTTCCCCAGGGTATGATCCTGGGCCCAATTTTATTTCTAATCTACGTCAAAGATATATCATGCATCGACGATCTCTTCAAGTTAAGGATGTTTGCTGACGACGCCAAAGTATAGAGAGAAGTGTCAAATATAGCTAGGGACAGTGAAGCCCTGCAACTCGACCAGCTACTATCCTGGGCAACTCCTGAAGCGAACAGGTTAACGTGACCGCTAATAAGGCTAACAAGCTTTTGGGTTTGGTTCACAGAACCCCTGAACCATGCTAAAAGAAAAACTTGCTTACATGATTAAATATTTTTCGTAAACTACTTTTACATTAACAAAGTGTATTATCGTTTGTCTCACGATGT
The DNA here is from genome assembly GCA_019787425.1 of Platygyra sinensis. NCBI lineage: Eukaryota > Metazoa > Cnidaria > Anthozoa > Scleractinia > Merulinidae > Platygyra > Platygyra sinensis. The sequence continues at coordinate 15,259 of JAHPZR010033752.1, read as the reverse complement.
AGTCACTTGAGATACACAAATCGCGACGTTTCGACTGCTTACTGCTGGTCTTCTTCAGGCGATAAGGTCGACGGATAGCTTCCTACGCAGACATTCTTTGGGCTCGTCACGCAATCTTCCTCCCCCACGGGGGAGGAAGATTGCGTGACGAGCCCAAAGAATGTCTTCGTAGGAGGCTAGTCGACGGATTACACGGCACAATTATATATCACGAAGTTCGGCTCTGCTTGATGCGTTTCGATCCTCCTTTTTTCTACATTTTGCTTTCTTCCATAATTTTATCGTTTCTCAGTTTCTGAAGATAAGCTGACAAGCTGTCTTCCCTGTTTCAAGTCTGTCAATTATTACAACAACATTTCCTATGTCCAGTTTTGATTAATACTGTTTATACTTCCATCATTGCGTAAATCAGGTAAGGCTCACTCGTCTTTGTTCAGAATGTTCTTTTACCTTGAGTCGTGTGAGTAAATGTAGCTATATGACTTTTAAGTTGATAGTGGTTTTCGTCGGTTAATGGAAGATCCAGCTTAATTAAGTCACGACAAAGCAAATATTCAAAGGAGCATTTAACATCATATTTGTCAACGTCTTTAGGGGAAGACAGAGCCGCAAGCCACCCGCCAGGACACTGTTTTTGGTTCCCGGGGGGGGGGGTACTCCTCGGAATTCTTTGTGGGGGTGTGCCGTCCGGGTCTTCAAATCCCGACCCTATTTCAGACCTAACATGCCATTTTCCACACCTGTTTTCAGACCTGACATCTAAAATTCATACCCGTTTTCAGACCTGAACTTGCAAATATACACTCGTTTTCAGACATGGCTTTATAAAATCGTTACATTATTATAGCATCTGAGTGAAATCACAACAAAGTATATTACGTTAAAGCATAATATTTTTTATTAGGAAGTATACGGATATGAAGAAAGTAAAGATAAGGAACTCGCAATTTTGCAATTTTCGTACGACTTTAATCTACTTTTCTATTTTACATGAAACAACCGAAAATATATAACTTTATGTTTTAAGAACTCAATAGATGGTGTTCATGAGACCGCGATCGGCTTTCATTATAAATCCGGTATTTCAGCAGTGTTTGTGCAAACAGGAAACACTTTCTTTGTAGATTAAAATCTATCACGAGTTGTCACAAATAAAACGTTACAGTTACCGCATTTTCATAATGGCGGCTTTGTGTGTGGTATCCCGGTAGGTGATTAAGCAATAATTATGCATCAGTGCCGAACGGAAGTTGACGCAAGGAGTAAAAGTAAGCTGGAATGACGGTTCGGTGGATTATGCGGAGTGCGGAGTGTGCGGAGTGCGGAGTGCGGAGTGCGGAGTGTGGAAAATGCGGAGTGTGGAAAATGCGGAGTGTGGAAAATGCGGAGTGTGGAAAATGCGGAGTGTGGAAAATGAGGAGTGTGGAAAATGCGGAGTGTGGAATAATGTTAACAAAGTTTACACTAACCTCCCTGCGTATCGCGTACCACACGCCGTGTTGTGTCACCTACGTGTGATAGCTGACGAAATTTTTTATTAAACATTCACCGCATCCGTAGTGGTTTCAAATTTGTGTTACATTGTTGTAATTTCCGGTTCAAGTGGAAGCTATTCCAGTTGATTCCGGTTTAAATAATAAGCCATTGTAGTTGATTTCCACGTGCTTTTAAGCCCTCATTGGTGTCCTCGAGCCAGAGCGCCAGATCGCAATAATTTTGCCATAATTGAAGGTCATCATGGCTTTCAAAATACCACTTGTTGGGACTAAATCGCTCTCAAAAGGTTACTTTGAGGGCCTACCCGACTTTGCCTGGAGTGATGTTAAGGATAAAGACGAGATTGGCAAGGGAAGTTTTGGGTCAGTCATGAAAGGAAATTACATTCCTAGTGGCAAAGTTGTTGTTGTCAAGCGATTTTTTGGAGAGGGAGATTCGCAGTTGAGGAACATTGCTAAAGAAGCAAAAATGCTTAAAAGCTTGTGCCATCCGAACATTACGCAATTTATCGGCGTTTGTTCGAAACCTTTGGCAATAATGATGGAGTACGAGTGCTTCGATTTTACTCCCTTAGGCCTCGACCATCAGATATCCAATTTGCAAGAGTTTCTGCACACTCTTGACCGCATCGAGGATCAAACTGATGCCTTTGAACATTTCTTGCCCGTGTTTCCGAAGGCTGCAAAGGACGTCGCGGCAGGTCTTACTTTCCTTCATTCACACAATGTCGTACATCGTGACCTAAAACCAGGCAACGTGTTGGTCAGCAACCGACACTACATTGACATGAGCGCGGATCAACTGCCAAAGGTCTTTGCCGAATGTCCGGTAATTTGCAAATTAACTGACTTCGGCGAGAGTAGGTCAACTTTACTACAAACAGCCTCCATCATTCATGCGAAGACCATGAACATTGAGCGTGGTACAAAGCCCTATATGGCTCCAGAGATTATACTGGAAGGTAAATTGAATTGTGCAACAATGGAAGACTTAAAGGCAATTGATATCTGGGCACTAGGGATGATAATTTTCAGTATTATCAATCCCGACGTCGAGTTTCCCTATGAAATTGAACTAAATTCAAGCGCTGAAAAACCTCCAGCCCTGGCTGCCCAATACTTTGAAAAGATGCTAAGAGAGAAGATGACCAGGAAATCCAAACCTCAGCCGTCGAAAAAATATCAACAGCGACAATTGTCAGAGTGGGCTCATCTTGAGAAGCTGTATCTAAAATGCACAGCTTTCGATTCTTTTCTCCGCCC
>JAHPZR010033752.1:0-7500 GCA_019787425.1 Platygyra sinensis | reverse complement strand
TCGCTCCATCAGAATGGAAAAGCCTTCCACTCTTGGTTTGGATTGAACAAAAAGGAAGACTTCATACGTAGCGTTATTAGTCCTGTCCGTCAGAGAGCTGGCCTTGGTTGCCCACCCGAGAAATTTACAACAAATCGGTCTGAGCGCACAAACGGTGTCCTTCAGGACTGCGTGAAGCGCGAATGTGGAACTGCCAAAACAGACGAATACACCGTAGTGAAGAGCATTGAGAAATTAGTTAAGAACCAGGAACAAGAACTAGAGTTGGCTGTTTTAGACAAAGGAGAGTACCAGCTTCGTCCAGAGTTCCGCCACCTGCTCGTAGCAGGCGACAAATGGACAAAAATGACAAACGACCAAAGAAAAGCAGCCCTCTCGCGTGTTCACCACGTCAGCCTCGAGGAATCGTCCCCCAACAGCGTAGCCACTATTAACACAAGGTTAGTGCAAGGCGAGTCTAGAGTCTTCCAGCAGATGCTTTCTGCTGGAGTTGATTGGATAACTCCGGACGTCTTGAAGTTTATTGCTCACAAAGCGGAAGGTTTAATAAGTGAGGGGAAAATCACGGAGTTACCGGCGGCCTCAGCGTATGCCACTTTCATCATTCCCTCAAGATCAAAGCCAACGAAGCCGCACGTTATCATCGAATACGCTAATGGAAAAGTGGAATGCCAGGACTGTCAAGGATACTCCGCGTCCTTTTTGTGCGCTCACGCTGTTGCGGCGTCATTGAAAAGAGGCACCCTTGAAGCGTACCTAAAGTGGCTGGTGGCTAACAAGCGCAAAACTGGTGGCCTAAACTACAGCAAGGCCATCACTTTTGGAATGCCAGCTGGGAGAGGCAGAAAGGGAGAGAGACCGCCAAAAAGCAGACGCGGAAAGCAACCTGCCAGTGTAGTGGTCCCGCGAAACCCCTCGTCAAGTGTTGCGGCAACTAATGAATCTCAAAATTACCCAGACGGAGCGCAGTTACATAATTTGTATCCCGCACCAGGCCCGCTAAGTGTTTGCCGCTCATCAAATACCGCTGGGCTCATTGTATAATCCACCAAGCTTTCCTATACACGGTGCACGTTTTCCTCTTCCATACGCTTCAACATTTCAAGCACACCTGCAAAACGTTCCTTCCCAAGCAGCACCCCCTTATCGGCCATTTTCGTCGTTCCAACCATCGGCAGCAGCAGGAACATGGCACTCAGGTTTGTCGCCGCATTCTTATTACCTCGTGGCCTTGCCAAAAAATGTTAAAAAGTGCTACGGATGCGGTGATATGTTCGCAGAAAAATTTCGTCAGCCACCACACAACATCGTGGTCAAGCACGTGGATCGGCGTGTGGTACGCAGGGACGACAACACTGGGGCGTTAGTGTACAGCACGGACTTTACTAATACCTATTACCATCCAAGCCCTGCACATATTAGGCGAAAAAACCCTGTTTTTGACGGCCGTGTACTAATCGACATCAGTACCTATCAATCACTTGATGAAGGCCAGAAGGAAATATTGAAAGAACACGGACTCGTCGTTGACATCGTTAATTGACAGTAATGTTAGGTGCACTGATTTGAACTTTAAGCTGCCAAAAATATTTTTCGATGTAGCCATGAAAATTTAAAGATGCATCCCGTTTTTGAAGGGAATGGATTGATTGTTAATTCATAATAATGCTAAACGTAAAAATGTCAATCTTTCATTTACCTAGTCGTTACTGTTCTTTAGAGCTACAAAAAACTATTGTTCGATGTAGCCATGAAAATGTAAGGATACATCCCGTTTTTAAAGACTATAGATCGATTGTTAGTATCCTGAATTCACAATAATGCTAAGCGCATTGATTTCAATCTTTCATTTACCTTTCGTTGCTGTTCTTTAAAGCTACAAAAACTATTGCCGGCTCGATTTAGCCATGAAAATGTAAGGATGCATCCCGTTTTTTAAGACTATAGATCGATTGTTAATATCGTGAATTCACAATGATGCATTGATTTCTATCTTTTATTTATCCATTCGTTAATGTTCTTTAAAGCTACCAAAAAATATTTTTCGATTTAGCCATGAAAATGTAAGGAATCATCCAGTTTTTAAAGACTATAGATTGATTGTTAATATCGTGAATTCACAATGATGCATTGATTTCTATCTTTTATTTATCTATTCGTTAAAAGCTACCAAAAATATTGTTCTATTTAGTCATGAAAATGTAAGGATAATGCTATGCTATTGATTTTTGTTAATTTAAACGCATGTGTCACGATACACCCTTTCGATGAGAATATAAAGGAATTAAAGTAGCAGTGTCACTAGGAGTTTGCTATTTTATATCACTTCTCTGCTAAAATCACTACTTTGGGGTTTTAATCAAAATGCGTCTGTAAAGCTACGACTAAGATATCAAATGAATTTTATCAGAGAGGGCTAACCATAATAAATTCCTTGACGATTTTGGAACAAGTAGCATCAAACTCGAAAAGATTAGCCAATTTTTTCATTACCTTCAAATAGTCTTCAATAACAAACCTAGATCACCTTCTAGTTTTGCCAAATAGCGTGACAATGCCCTTTAAAGATTATTAATGAAAAAATTTCCACACTCCGCATTTTCACACTCCGCATTTTCCACACTCCGCATTTTCCACACTCCGCATTTTCCACACTCCGCATTTTCCACACTCCGCATTTTCCACACTCCGCATTTTTCCACAACTCGCATTTTCACACTCCGCACTCCGCCTCGCACACTCCGCACACTCCTCACACTCCGCACTGACACGCATAATCCAACCGAACCTGGAGATGACATAGTTTATCTATTGGTCTTTTTCTTCGCTATCAGTTAGTCCGTTCTCAGTTACGTATTGGAGAAGAAAAAATAATGTTTTGTAAGCTTTTTCGTAAATGTTTCCGGCCGCCAAAAACCCGACCCGATTTCAGACCATAATTGTCAAAATCTATACCCGTTTTCCAGACCAAACGCTCAAAAACGGCATACCCTTTGGGGCGGCACATACCTTATAGTACCTATATAGGGGAGTACCCCCCCCCCCGGGTTTTTGTTCTAGTCAAGGGTCCCGATGAAATAGTTGAAAATTGTATCATCGTTTGCTTAAAGGGGGCCAGTGTCACCCTATTTGGTCAACCTTATAAAAAGCTGGAAGGCGTCTTGCTCAACTGAATTCCAAAATAATGGTCTAGGTTTTGTTATTAAAGATTGGGCGTGATGGTACTGAAACTGTTTCCTGTCGCCTGTCGCTGCGGATTGGCAAGGATCAAAAATGGATTGGAAGACCTTAAAAAATTGGCCCCATTTTTCAGATTTGATCTGAACGTCTTCAAAAACTCCCTCGAGAAGACACATTAACTATGGTTGCCCTCTCTGATAACATTTAATTTTGGATATCTTCGTGCGTAAACTCACAGAAGCATTTTGTGTATGTCGGAAGGGGGGCCATAATTAAGTGTAAATGATTTTAGCGCGAGTTGACCTAAAACTGGAAATCCCTCGTGACACTGCCGCTCGCTTTAAGTTTCCCGGGAGGAGTTTCGCATATGAAAGGGCGGGGATTAATAAGATCCGCTAAAGGAGACCAATCAGGTGGGCGTGGACCCATAGTAAATGCATATTTTTTATATTTCTCGTGCGTGAAACCCTAAACGGAAACCTTCACGGGTCGCATATATACGGGCTACATGTTGGCGTTTTTCCCCCCAGAACAACCCAGTGAGACGTAAAATAATCTGAAATTTACACCCCAAGAAAAGCGCGACAAACGAGCATCCCCACCCCTTTTCATATCCAAAAATGTAACACAACGTTTCGGGCAGTGAGCCTCATGGGGGGTCTGTGTAAACAGCGCCATTGTGGCGCCATCGTTCATCCCTATATGGGGCGGAAGAAAGGAGAGTTCGGGGCCTTGAAACGGGCCCAGCGTGTAGCCTTGCTTTCGGTCAGCGGCATAAGTTGTGAGGTAGTGGGTTTACCAGTCTACCTCAATCTCGTCACAGAGCATCGTCACAGTTATTACATTCTGTAGGATCATCATGATGGCGGGCGGGGCCGGGTTCATGCCTTGCTTTTGTAACATTTTAACCCTGCTAGCAGAGCCAAAGCTAAAAAACTATGGGTGATCTAAACATAGCACGAATCCAAAATTTACGAGAGGTTTAAACAACCCGAACTTCGCTGTAAAACGGGGTAAGTGAATTGTAAATATAGTGAACCATTACATCCGCCTGCAGCTACAGTCTGTATGAGACCAATTGCGAGTGTTACTAGAGGAAAACATCGCTTGTGTTTCAGATCTTCAAGCGAGGTAAATTGTTATTTTGGGTTTGCTAGTACTCGTAAAGCGTAGCAAGGTTTTTTTTTCTTTGGCGAGATACAGTGTAGCAAGATACATGTACGATTAGTCTTTGTTTCGTTTTAGAAGGCGCTATTAAAATGTGTTTGATATTTGCTGGTTGAACACATTACGCTTTGTCAAGTTTACCGGCGGGTTTGGTAAATCACACGTGTAAGTAAAGTTTGAAACGAAATCTGAGGTCGCTGGAAGCTTGAGAATAATAATGGGTCGTGGGAGGTCATTGCGCCTCTTGGACGGAAATGCTGAAACTTGACCGTTTTGTGACAATTTCATGTGAATTTCACGTCAAAATCCTCCGTTTGTACATTTTTTGATGTTTTGGTATCATTATTTTTTTAGTTGTTAGTAGGTTTTAGTTTCCCCCGAAATAAATTTTACTTCTACATTATCTAATGTTACACTAATATATTACACATGCATGCACACACTGGGGTCAATTTTAATAAAGAAATTACACTTGTAGTTTTTGTACACGTGTAATTTACACATTAAAGTCCGACTTGGTAAATACCAAGGATTTAATAAAACAATTTTCCACACTGGAATTTACACGTGTATCCCCGAGTAAGGACTCAAGTGGTAAATTACAATTGTAGCGTTACAATTGTAAAATTCCGGCTGAATGCAAAGACATGTTAATTTTTGTAGCAAATTGCAGACTTTTAATATCTCCTGCTGCCCTTTTCAAAAATCGAGGGGCCCTATTTTAGAAATTCCAAAGGTGGGATTGAAGGCGTCCACAGGGGAAAGACGCAAAATTTTTCGGCGCTTTGGATTTTCAATGTCCAAAAAGCCCGTTCTCCTCTTGCAAGACTTCCCTAGGGGGTTTGACCGATAATTTTTTTGACGTCAAAGGAGCTCGCGTCGAGTTTCCTCCTTTCACTAGAAGACGACATGTTTTGACGCTCCAGAAGGGGGGAAGGGAGAGGGGGGGGGGGAGGGGGGGGAGGGGGGGGGGGGGGGGGGGGGGGGGGGGGGGAAGAGATATCTGTTTTTACAAGTCGTTTTGTCAATATTTACAAGTTATCATGCGCTTGTATTTTGCTCCGCTTTGGTTTGACAAGGTTGGACTCTTGTAAAAACTACAATTCGGACTCTTTGTAAAAGTTTTATTAAATTTTGTACTCACCATTTTTTTACACGTGTATCGCTACACCTGTAATTACAAGTCAGACCCTTGTCCTGGACCTTGTAACGTGTTTATAACTCGTTTTCCGCCTGCGTTTGTAAAACAATGTCCGACATGTAGATTACAAGTGTAATTCTCTTTTATTAAATTGACCTCCAGCATGTTGTTTTTTTGTGAAGAAACCAACCTCTGTGCATTAATCCTTCTCCTTGACAAATAGATTCCATGTTGCCAGCATCTGTTCAGTTAATAGATCACAGATGACGTCAAAATGTGGTAAGAACAAAAAAGTGGCACACAAGTGGTAGCCTAAGTTGTGTCACCTGATGTTCTTACCACATATTTGACGTCTTCCTTTGATCTATTCCTGAACAGTACGCACGCAACATGTAATCTATTTGTTTTATTAATGTCACGAAAAGCCTTTTTCATTTCAAATATATTTAACTAACACGAAAAGCCGACCTTTTGCCCCGCCTTTGCTCCTTTGGTGAAGGCGAAAGAAGCCATTTGACGTGATTCTATTATCTATACAAAATGAAATCAATTTCATTGGTTACTGTGTGTAGCAAAGAATTGTGATTTGGTTGAGGAAAATAACACCACTGTCAAACCTGACTTGAGCGTCACTCCTCGTGAAATTGAAAACTTATGGCCAAAGCAGAATTGAACTGCGAATTTCAAAATCTTTGAAGAAATGCTGGAAAAAATAGGGCCCACTTGCACTAAGAGGGTCATGTGACATCGTGTTTTCTGAAAATGAAAGTTACGTGATTTTGCCTTCGAAACACTATGTAGTGGGTCATCTCCGTAAAACCAAAAAATAGTGATTTGGTCTTTCCAACCCGCACCATTTGCTTAAAATGAGAAAGTCCATAGCTGATCACGTGACCAAACTTGATTTTTAAAATTATGAATTACTGTTTTCTGACACAAATTTTTCACTTAAACTTCAAGGAAAATGTTGAAAAGATGATGCGGTAACACTTATAGCACATCTGAATGTAGCTATCAAACATTATAACAAGATACAAACAAAAAGTAGTTTTTGGCTGCCATGTTGGAGGGCAAGAGTGTGCCCTCCAACATGGCGGCCAATACAAATCATACTAATTTCTTGAAAATCAAAGTACCATAAAATATCTCCCATAAATGCTTTTTCCTCTCAAATTTCGTAGTGTAAGTATAATTTTTGTGTGTTCTGTCAATTTTTGGCAATCAGCAAAGGAATTACAACTCACTGGTTTAGAGGGAGGCAAAAATTTGTCACATGAACCTCTTTAGTGCAAGAGGCCGATCAAAGTCAGTTTTTGTCATCAGAGCAGCCCTGTGAGCCAAAAAAGCGTGGACGTTGCCTTGAAATTGCAGAAAGTTGCAAATCTACCCCTCGGAAAACTTGTGGTTGTGGTCAACCTAGAGGCCATTTGATTCTAGTTTTGAATGAAAGGAAAGCGTAAATGTTGCCGCTTCAGGGAAAACATACTTTTAGCGCTTATCCGTTAGCCGGGCGAAAACCGTTAACCATCCGTTAATTACCCATTAGGAAAATTTTCTTGGTAAACGTTAGAGGCGCTCCACTACATGTAACACGTTAGCAGTAGAAATCAAAAACGTTAGAGGGGAGGTAGTGTAAAGCATTAGCCCGCTAGCTGTATCCGTTAGCCGTTAGCATCGTTACCGTTAGAACGGGAAAAGCCTAACACTGCAGAGAGCCATTACAAAAAAATATTTTTTTAGCATCCGTTAAACGGTAGTGTAAACTGTTTGTCATCCGTTAAAAATGGACCGGCAAGGATTTTAAGTAAGAGAAATCCGTGTATTGCAAGACGTGAGCTAATTATCTCCGGCCTGAAATCGACTTCATAAGTCGACAGTGCTAATGCATTATAATAGGATATTACAGCGAGCAAACCAGACAACAAGAGTATAAACTTTGCGGACACAGCTCGCACGAGTACAAATCATTTAAAATTGCTTAGATTGCATAAAATCAAATGCATAAGGTTGTT
>JAHPZR010033751.1:0-23733 GCA_019787425.1 Platygyra sinensis | reverse complement strand
GTTCATATGTACATTGTTGTATACAGTTTCCTTTTACTTCCAGGAAAGAGAGCTGGAAGGTGCTCAAGAAAGCGGCAATGTCAATGTGTTAGCCAAAGGAGATTGATAAACTGCAAACTGACAAGCGTGAAGTGGATAATGAACTACGACGGCTAAGAGAGAACAACAAGCGATGCACATGCAGTCCACAACACAAGCTAAAACTGGACATGCTGGCCAAAGAAAAGAGCAAGAAAGAAGATGCTATTCAGAAAATGTGAGAGAAATCAACCCTTTTGTGTGACGCGCAGGCAGTGTGGCCAATCGGTTCATTTTGATTTCATCTGGCAGCGTCTTCACATGTGTACAATACACATACCTGTATGTGTGCGTTTTCGATGAAACGATGAACTTTTGCAGTGTGGACAGTAGGCGGAAAACGCATAAAAGTGTGAATGAAACTCGCCAGTGTAGACCGGGGCCTAAGATGGTTTTAAAGGGAGACAACCTCCCAAAAAGGAAAGAAAAATGCGGCCCAAAAGTGGCGAAGGAAAGGAAATGACAACTAGAAGCAAGTTGTATGTTTGATAGCATGGGGATAAGGAAAGCGAACTTTTAATAATCAGTGGGTACGCTGTACCTTAGCTGTACCCTTAGAGATAATTAAATTTCCGTCGCAGTTTCTTGTCTCATTTTAGATAGCCATTGCTATATTTTGATTTTCTTTGTATTTTTTTTTAGTATGGATCGTCATGAAGAAGATCTGAAATCCACGCTGGCGCACGTGGTACGTCAGAGAGCCTGTACACGAGATTACAAGAACATGTGAGGGTCAAACAAAGAGAACTGAAGGAAATGAGAAACAATCTACAGAAACAGAAGCAACTACTGTCCTCCAAACAAATGCGTAAAAAGATGATCACGTAAGAATTATGACGAATACATCAAGTGAAAACTCCATTGAAAACTATTTGGCTTACCATAAGGAGAATATAAATTTCAGGGAACTTTTTTATACTGAATAAAACGCAAACAGCGGTTACAAACATTTGCTTGAACTGCATAACTTTTATAAACTTAACGTTTCGTATGTTACAACATACATCATCAGAAGTGATTATTTTTCGGTACAGAGAAATTTAAATTCAAAAAATACAACTAATTGTACGGACTGGGAACTAACAAAATTGATTGACATAAAACGACAAGAATATGCTAATAATAGAGATAAAGTTTCTCACTGCCAACGTTTTCATTTAAGGTTGGCCTTTAGATCACGGATCAACAGAGACTCTTTAATTTTACAATGCATGTCTGATCGACCCGTTGCTAATATTTCAAAATGATCCCACTTGATTCTATGGTTGGTTAAGAAAACATGATCAGCAATTGCAGATTCGTGACAATTTGCCAACCATAGAATCAAGTGGGATCATTTTGAAAACGTTTATAAAAGTTTATAAAAGTTATGCAGTTCAAGCAAATGTTTGTACCGCTGTTTGCGTTTTATTCTTATTGAAACTAAAATGGCCCAAGTCAAAGAATTTTTTATACTGTTTTTAACAGAGAGAACTTAAAAGAAAAGGAGAATCAGGCACAACAGCACAAAAGGCAGATATCTGAGGCGTGTGGTGAGAATGACTATAATACCACGAGGGAAATCATTAGCAACACCATTGCCTCTCTACAAGAGTAAGTATCAGCTCAGGGTCGTGTCCGGTGATTTTTGTGAAAATTGTTTCAACCAATCAGGAGTTAATTGAGTACTCGCGAACAATCCCAAAATTGCTCGTCAGCTTAACGTTATAGAGTATCCCCATGTTACGCAGAATTGGCAGAAACCGGCCTTGAAAGCAAGTAGTTGTGTGTTACTTGTCTCACAACACGACATAACCTAATGGAATGAGAATGTCCGTAATTAAGCCAAGCAGTCGACAAAACTGATAAAAAGATTCATTCAAGTTTGGCAATTCCGACATAAGTTTATTTATTTATATTAAAAATCAAGAGACCATCTAGAGATTGTGAATTCAATGTATTACACTTGTTGTATCTACGAAAATTAGTCTTTTTGACCAGGTTCCGATTTACGTTTGTAGACATGCAGGTAATTTCACCATGTGGTCAGCAAATTAACATGTTTTCTGTTCTTGTATTGCATTGCGCAGTGAACGAGGTATTATCGGCTCATTGGAGAAAATCTATTCCAAGTATGTTTCTAAACTGGAGAGTGAAGATGTGCACACAAGTGGTTGTCCTTTGTGTCATCGAACATTTGAGAACAACAGGCAGATTGCTGCTCTTGTCACAGAGGTAACGTATCATGATAAAATCTGTCTACACGGTTGAATCTCTCTACAGTGGTCACTCTGGAGCCCAATAAACGTGGCCATTGCAGTAGAAAGGTAACCATTTTTGCGGTCACTATAGGGTCGACTGTCTTATCTTAAAATTTAGTGAGGTAATCTTTCTCTGTGATACAAAAAAAGACAATTCAGTTAAGGCCGCCGAACACTAGCCGATTTTTTGTCGCAGAACTGCAGATTTTTTGTCGGGGTCAAATTTGTCGGGACATCAGCTTTCCGCACACTAGCCGATGTTTTGTCGCGACTAACCGCGTTTTGTCTTGGGGCCGAGTCGATCTCCGCCATGTTTGAAAAGAGGCTTGTTCACGTGACTCTCATGACAATTCCTCATTGGCTGAGGCACGCGCGAGCCCCGTCAAATTATCTTGGCCCACCGCCACACTAGCGGACAAGGCCCGTCAAGACGTTTTGAGATCCAGCACTGTCGGATATCGCCCGACAAGCCCCGATTTTGTCGCAGACTTGTCTGAATTCACCGCACACTAGCCGACAAGTCAAGATTTTTTGTCGGCCGACAAAAAATCGGCTAGTGTGCGGTAGACTTTACGTCTCAAAACTGAAGGAAAGTTAATCTCTTCATACAAAGCCGACACAATGTCCAGGTGATGGGTAACGAGACTTGTAAAATCATCAACTAAAGGATGGTTTTGATCTTCAGCCAAGTTCTTTGATCTAACATTAAATGAACTGCATGTTAACCAGCAAGGAGAAGGAAACCTTTAATCCTGGTAAGAAAAGAGTTAGAAGCTCTTTTGATAAAACGCAATGAAGCAGTTGAGCTCACGATCGGAAGACTACACGCACAAACATTTTGGCAACATAATAATATTTTACTATCAGCCAGCCTGTTAACCATTAAGCCAATACAGGATTAGGGTAAATTTAGATTTCGTTTTTGAACTCCTCAACGTTGTTTTCTGCCTACAAACCCCCCCCCCCCCCCACCCCCAAGTTTTGACATGGACTGATCCCAAACCCCGCAAAACATTAGCAATGAAGGACAATTTTACATACACAACTGTAAATTAATTTGGGACCAACTTATCACTGATTGTAAGCAATGGTATTCTCGGTGTTCCATAATCACAAGTTGTAATTTAGTATTTTTTCTCTACATCAAGCAAACAAAATTCATTACTTGAATTTTATTTTTTCCTTCGGCAGCTAAGGACTAAGATTCGAACTCTGCCTGAGAAAAGAGTATCCAATGAGAGGAATCTTTCCAATGAACAAAAGCGCTATGACCGCATTCTTGAACTGGCTCCAGCTAAAGAAACGGTGAGTATTTTCAGCTTTTTGTTTGGTACTGAAGAGTCTTGAAAGTGGTCATTGGAAACAGCTAATTTAAAACCTAACCTGCTGTACTATTGTATAGTCTGACCAGCCGAGCAGTGTAGAGCAAAAAAGTAAAGAGGCAACTGGTCAACCTCCTGTCAGTTAGCATTCTTAGAACGTTTTGATTGAGCAGTGAGCAGTGCTAAATACACAGACTCTGTCTCTATTTATTGATCGATGCATGGATGGATGGATTGATGGATTGATGGATTGATTGATTTTGTCTTTATCTATTTCTCTAGTTGGAATCTCTCGAGAACATTGAAATTCCTGACGTTAAATCCAAATTGGAAGAGATAGAAAGAGAAGTGCAAAGAATTGAAGAGGAAATTACTGAGGTACGTCCTGTAACATCTTTGAATTATGAAGATATGCTTGATGAGCGCAGTTATGCACATAACGTAAGCAGTTGTGAAATTAAAGACTGACTTTTTTCAGGCTTTAATTTCACAACCAAATTGGTTGATCAGAAATTGGCTTTAACTTTGTTATTCTGTTTGTCTTTAGCTTGAAGACCTTCAAAGCATAACTGAAAGTGAAGAGCAGAGTGCTCGACAAATGGAACCAGACATTGGTATGTTGGATAAGTACAAGAGAGAGTTGAAGGAAATGGACAGGAACATATCTTTGCAGCAGTCCAAGCTACATGGAGTTGGTTAGTCATGTTTGTCTAATGCGTGGGTTGTATTAACATTTCATCAGGAAGGCAATTGGTTTTTACAGCAGGCACGCAAAACCTTTTGAACTTAACTTTGTTATCAGAAAGAGGCGCCACGCACCTCTCGTAAGGTTTAACAGGATTGGCCGAGAAAACAATAGAATAAACAACCGAAGCAATGGCCCCGGGCTAGTCCTGAAAACAATAGAGGTGGATGAGTCCGGGAGCAAATAAAATTAGAGGTTCCGAAGAGGTGCGTGACTACTGATCAGAAAACCATTCCTTCAGATGGTCAAACCAGAGAGGCAAAATCTTCGTTATAAGCCAGTCAATCCGTCCGTTCCTTGTCCCTTATTGAAACTCGACTATGAACACAGGTACTTGAGTGTAATGCTATCGATTTTCACCTCAGTCTTAAGCAAGTTGACAGGTTACGTATAGTAATGGTCGCCTCTCTTTAGGGAAAGCGTTTCAAAGCTGTCAACTTTGATCCCATCGTTTTTCAATGACTTTTCATTTCACAACAGAACACCTTCCATGCAGTAGTGTAGATTTTGACCATCTGTTAACTTCATTTCTCTGTAGCTCCTGGTCGCACCATGCAATCTGTGTCTAACGAAATCGCGGACAGACAAGATCGATCGTAAGTATCGATACGAATAATTTGAAACGAGCTTGCTCCCCACCGTTGAACGATACGCACTGGGAACAGGGTTGGCCATGGAGTCTTCTTCCCTTGCTACTAATATGTGGTGCGAGGCTGCTGTTTTATGTTTTATGTTGTAACCCCAAAGCCTGAGTTTCATCACATGGTCTAAGATTGTTTCTAGCCGTTAGTTAGGACTACGGTGCAAACTCCATTGTAACTCAAACCAAAGTAGTTTCGTTGTAAAGTCAACTCTCTTGTGCCGGAGTTTCTTCATCTTTTTTACATTTATTTTTAACTGTCAGGGACACTCTTAACAACAACATTGACAGAAAAAGATCACAGCTGAGCCAACTACAACGGCAGCTTAGTGAGCTGGAAAGTAACGTACACGATCTCAAGTCACAGAAGGTAAAATGATTCGCAAAGAATCCTCCGTTGGAAAAAAACTATGTTGGCTGTACGTTTTACCGCAATACCATACGATCAAAACACAGTACATTAGGCACAAGGAAAGCCAAGTTTTTACAATATTTTCCCTGTACTGACGACAATTTGTATTCTTTATTTGAGCATTTTGAACTTTTCCATACGTCTTTTATGAGCCTTGTTAAGTTTTCCTGGGCTACGAATGATGAGTAAATGTACCAGTCCACATGTTATTCCCACGCAGGACTGTCATTTTGATTTTCAGTTATCCAATCTAACTTACTTGCCGTTTAATTTCGAATTCTTCTAGCTACGCCTAAAAGCTCAGTTACAGACGAGAACGCACTTGGAACAACAGAAAGCTGACCTCACCGCAAACAACAATGCGTTTACCAGAGAGATTAGGGTTAGTTACAAAGTTAGTCGCGGACTATCGCAGACTTTTTTCCTTCAAATATCTAAAATAGGTCCGCGTAG
Source organism: Platygyra sinensis (assembly GCA_019787425.1). Classification (NCBI taxonomy): domain Eukaryota; kingdom Metazoa; phylum Cnidaria; class Anthozoa; order Scleractinia; family Merulinidae; genus Platygyra; species Platygyra sinensis. The sequence goes on along the minus strand of JAHPZR010033751.1, from coordinate 17,843 downwards.
CGTGCATGTAATTACTGATACTTAAACAAAACACCACAACCATCTACCCGTCACTACGGGAACTCAATCTTCAACCAAATCATTAATACATAAAAATTATAACACTTAAATGGATAGCAAGGTAGTGTGGTTGTCAGTGATACTAGAGCATAAACACCTTCCTTTCCCCTAGCCCTAATAGAGTGGTTGTATTGTTGAAAGAAGAAGTTTTTAACTGTGGCTGTAATTTTTATGTTTTCAAAATTTACCCAAGCCGAGACAAGTTTAATAAACTGTTGATTTCTTCATGTATTTTTGATTCTGTGACAGGAAGCAGAGACTGAACTAGCTCCTATTGCTGTGAGTAGAGATTTTCATTTTCCCCGTTACCGTTTGTGAAGCTTTTGCTCTAGAAAATAAGTTCTCATTTGTTACTTTAATTTCTGCTTGAGAGTAAAATGGCAAAAAAAGAAGGGTCTGGCTGAAAAACTGGTAACTATTAAAGGCCTCGTAGTAAGTCCCATACGGAATTAACACAAATCCGAGATGAAAGGTAAACACGTTTCCTCTTTGTTTACTGTTTCACTTGTCTAACGACGGAGGACGCCAGTTTCCCTAGAAAATAGTTTTGAATGTGATTTTGTTTTTCGATGCATGGAACGTTTCACTTGGTTGATGTGAGAAACTGTGTTTTAGTTCCAAGGTTTTCTACGTCGTGCGAAAGATGGTTCTTCATTTACCGCGCGACCAAAACGGTCATATTTCAACCTTGCAAGCTAAATAGCCAAAAATAATGGTAGCAACTAGAAATGCTCGGCCATCATGGCCTACAATAGAGGTGAGAAAAGAGGTAGACACGGACATTGCTTTTTATCACGTAAAGACATTTGATCTATGATGCCATGTGAAAGCTGCTACACACTGGCATATCCGGCATATGTGAACAGTTTAGCTATTTTTATGACCTTGCTCATCTTTCAGGCTAAACTTGAGGAGCTCCAGGCTGAGAAACAAAGTGTTGTTAGTCAGAAAGAAGCTGCAGACGATGGGAATCGCAAGTTGGTCAGTGCAGATTTTTTGTTTGTTTAATAGTTAACACTTATTTACCGAAGTGGAGGTAAATATCCACCACTTTCACCTAGACTGATTCAAATAATTGTTGTAGAATCTACCATACAAGCTGTGTAATTATTAGCGGACCTAAAAATGACTTTATTTCTGTTAACTAGGGTATCTAAAAGATAGTAATGCTGCGGCACATTCTGTTGATAATGACATATTTTACGAAGTCATTGATCTTTCTGCGCGTTCCAAGTCTTACATTGATAACCTCAATTTCTTTAAGTCGTGTCAAGTTGTGGCGTGTAACTTAAAATCTGTCCTTGTATGTATCAACTTCATGCATCATGACGAATCGATGGCGAGGCGTGACAAGGGATCGAGACAATAAAGCACATACACCTACACATACACACAGGATACACACCTTCCCCCCCTCTCCCCCCCCCCCCAACTTTACCAGAAAATCGAGCAAATGAAATTTGAAAGATGTGGAAATTGTAGGAGCAGAAATTTCACTTATAAATTTTGTAGAAGTACGCAGTCTAGTCTAGAGTGTTGACAGTATTGAAAATGCGTCAATCGTTAGCCTGCGAACTATTTCCGGCTATCGCTTGTCTCTGCTGGCGGCGCTAGTGACAGCCGGAAATACGTCTGCGTTCGCAGGCTAGTCGATCGCCGGATATGTGAAACTGCTAAAACTTAAGTTTAAATTCATGTTTGGATGAAAAGGAATTGATCGTAGCATATATCAAATAGGCGTGTTCTACAGTTTCCGTTTGTTTTAATTATTTACAAGTTGGAGCGAGACTGCACATCGTTTTACAGGTAAATCAAAACCAAATTTCAGTGGAATCTACGCGAAAAGACTGTATGACATCCTTGTGTTGTTCGTGGCGCAGATTTCCAAATTGTCTGCAAGAAAACAACAACGACACATTAATACATATGACGCATCGCTGGTGATCGTGACAAATTAAAAGCACATGGTAATCTTAACTGTTTGGACATGAATTGATACGCATCAACCTCCTCTATCCCAAATCCAAATAAACGAAAGATGTGGAAATTGTAAGAGTAGAAAGCTGACTTATAAATTCTGAACTGATACGCACATGTCTCTAGAATCGAATGTGACAGACTCTGATAAGGACCAGCTGTGAGGACGCGTCCGTGGCGATATGTGAAAATGCTGAAGTTTTAGCTTAAATTCATGTTTGGATGGAAACAAATCGATCGCAGCAGATATAAATTAGCGTGTTTTACGGTTCTCGTTTGTTTTAATTATTCTACAAGCTTAAGTACCGGCGATTTTTCTTCATTAAGAATTTGACGAAGGGTGCGAGACTGCTAGGAAATTGACGCACTAAGTTTTAAATTATTGTGTGACAATTAATGGAATCGTTCAGATAATTCTTAATTAACGACAACAGCAAGGGTTGTGAAAGCCAAGCACGATCTCGCTCACATCGCTTTACAGTCTTTACAGGTAAATTAAAGCAAACCATAACCACTAACCTTTCTCAACTGCAATCCACGCGATAAAGGACGCCAGCACAACGGTGTCACAACCTCGTGTTGTTCGTGGTCAGGAGCAGTCGCGGCGCAATGCGTTCTGGTAAAAAGCCGCAATGCATTCTGGTAAAAAGTGATGAATTCGAGAATTCGTACTCCCTTTATATTCTTCTTAAATCCTGTTTATGTTGCTGCTCGCTCGCTATGCTCGCTGCGCAGCAATAAACCGACGAATGGTCGGAAATTTCGAAATCTCTGCTCGGAGGTTAATAGTACTCTACTAATCACTTCCGAGTTAACCTATCGAAACGCGTGGAAAGCACTATTCACTTTGTGGTACCTGTATATACTGATGGCCTTTACAATGTCGCCTCCACATGAAAGATTTCACTGACATGACGTCTTGGCGGACAAGTGGGCTGTTCTCAAACAATGGAATTTCCCAATGTAAAAATGTGCTGTTATCATGCAACACAGTAAGGTCGGCGTGAACTTAAATTGATAAATTATTTATTTATTTACGTTGGAAAAAGGGAAGAACATGATCTATGGTCGCTCCTCCCTCGTTGTCTTTACCTATGTGATCAATATTCAGCCGTTTTTGTCAAAGTAATGGAAATATCAAGCCACCTCTGTTAATGCCTTGTTGCTCTTGTTTGTTTCTACCCCTAACAAGCTTTTCTAAGGGACTCTAGCTGTCCTGTTTGTGAAATCCAAAACGTTTGTATATCAGTTATTTTATTGTTTTAACAGCTTAACGAAATAAGGACGAGTGGAGACAAAGTGCATGAAAAAACTGCTGAAATAAGACGGTAAGTCAAGTGTGTGCAACGTCTTTATTAAACGAAATTTGCGTATTAAAGTACATATAAAGTAAAAAACAATCGCTGCTTATTTGAAAGGCTTTTCAAGGAAAAGAAGAATGGCGTTTTCCTATTTGGAATATCTTTTTTCGTTAAGAGATATTTACGTTTTATCTGTTCAAAAAAGAAAGTGATGACTTCATAGGTGGTTCCACTAAAACAGTACAATACTCGTTAAAGAACATCTCTAGTGTTTTTTAGTAGTTAAGTATTTTTCTATAATTTTGTAATAGTAGGTGTCCACAATTAGCTCTATGAGCTAAATACATAGACACGGTAGTAAAGATTTGATTATGATTATGATTATGATTATGATTATGATTATGATTATGATTATGATTATGATTATGATTATGATTATGATTATGATTATGATTATGATTATGATTATGATTATGATTATGATTATTTGTAGCCACGACAACAGTTATGCTGCTTGTCCTGTTTTAATTTAAAAAAATCCCAGGTTTTATCTTAGACAAGGATCATCCACTCCCAACATACTAATGGCAAGAGTTGAGACGATATGAGAGCCATGTGTGTTCAGGGAAAGACCCTCTGTCAATTCTTGGGGTGTTGCTTTGGACTGTTCGTCTACAGTTGGTCTACAGTTGGTCTATTCTGTAACTCGCTGTCAAAACAAGACAAGACAACTTTATTTAACCAGGGTAGCCCAGTCAGCTGCAAAGCTGGTATCCTTAGGGGCCCTGGGTTCAATAAAACTCACATATACACATTTACAATAGAATTTACAAGGTTAAATGTTCCCAGCAGCATTGATGCTGCATAACCTCTGTCTTCTACTAAACTGCTTCTCTCAGGTCTTGTCTTTATGACGATAACGAAGATCAGTAACACAAAACTAAACTCAAAGCCCCTAAACAGGAATGAAACACCAAACCTGATCCAGATCGAGTTCTTGTTGAATTCTAAACCTCTTATAGCACCGAAATCATCAGCAGGCACACGCATAACCAGCGTTAAAGAAACTGCGAAACCACAGATAATAATAATAATAATAATAATAATAATAACATTTATAATGCGCAAATTCCATATAATGTTCAAATGCGCAAATGAAATTCAAATGCGCAGATGAAGTACAAAGGCCAGAAGCATAATATTCTTGAGTCTCTTTTGTCTGCGAGAATTATCCGTCTCCGAAGATATCAAGTTACGCGAAATTCTATAACCGGCCGCTGCGTACTCGACAGAAATCAATGTCCCCCAAATATACAGGGTTAGATCTGAAATAAAACGCTTCTATGGCGTAGAGACAAAGTGATACACGTGCAATCAACCGCTGGCATCAATATAAAGTCTTGAAAATTAGTAGCATTCTATTATTTTTCTTTATTCTGTGTTGTTTCTAATATGTATTGGTCGCATCACAGGCGTCCCAAGCTCACTGTTCTTCCCTTCATAAGACGGAGTCAAGATAGCACACTCGGATTTCGACCGTTGTCAACTCGGAGACGGTTTGCGTTGTTTATCTCTCGTCACGTCACCTCGCTATGCCATTGGTTGATCGAGATCCATTGTCCCGATCAACCAATGGCATAGCGAGGTGACGTGACGAGAGATAAACAACGGACACGATTTGAATATACAATGAGCAAGGCGATAGTTCTCTCAGGGGATGGGGTAAGTGATGTACATTAATTGACTGTATCACCCCGGGTAGCGTGAAATTTGACCTTGGGCCCAAGCCTATTCCGCGGCCGTGTCGGACCACAGTATCACACGGTGCTGTATAAAGAAGCGATCGTGGAATCGGCTGTGGAAAATGCTCATTTTCAGAGTAATGCGCGAAGATTTTCGAGGAAGAGACATTTGTGTGGGTGCAAGGATCATAGAGCCTTAACTGTGGACGAAAAAATTTCCCATCAGATGGATTTTCTGGACGCAAACCGCCTCCGAGTTGACAACGGTCGAAATCCGAGTGTGCTACCTTGACTCCGTCTTATGAAGGGAAGAACAGTAGTGACATAAAACGCCCAAAACAGCGAAAATAACGAAAAAGCATAACGGACACACAAAAGGTAAGTTTGTTTTAATCATCTTACTTAATATATGTGGATATTTCAAAGTATTTAGAGTTGTAAATCGGCGATATTTTATTCCCCATACAAAGTCTTATAACGCGCTCAAATTCTCAAGGGTTCTCGCGTAACCTAACACCGCGTAAGATGAAAGGTCACGTTCCAACTCGCACAGCCGTAACGCTTATATGAATAAATATATAACTAGTAATAGTTTTCACTAGAGCTGCCCCCGCGTTCGAAGATCTGTTTAACACCTGTAAATGGTTTTTACTGAATATAAATACTGTGCATACGACTGTTAAAAAAGAAACGTTTGAATATTTATTGAAGTTAACATCCATGACTGGTAAACATATTTTTTGTAAATGGCAATTAAATCTATTACAATTTAACCTTCCTGGATTTGTGTGCACTGAGTTACAAAAATAGGCCACATATTGTTATCTAAACCCAACTGATTTAATCCATATGCTGTCACTACTGTCAAAAGATTACTGCTATTCAAATTCACAGATCTCGAGCATGAGTGACAAAAAGAATCAAATGTTCTTAGCGTCATGAAAAGGCTCTCTTCCTCTTCATTGCGATAACCAAATGTTCTATTCTCAAATATCTGGCTAAAACAGGCATTACAATCCCTAGCCGCAAATGAACTACAAAGATCTATTATGTATCACCAAACCCTTCCTAATTTCCCTCAATAATGAACAATATTCTCTCCAAGAGATATAATGTGAGCAAACATTGAAAAGCAGGTCTGCAAACTCATTCCTAGGACGTAGATTTGATAAATATGGAAGAAACAAATGCGTAGAGATTTCCAAATAAGCATCAACAGCACATGAATAAATACCGGGGTTAACAAAAACAGAATTCATAAAGTGCCCTCTTCGAACGAGTGTAGGTTTTTGTCGAGGGTCGAGGGTCGAGGGTAAAAAAATGTTTTTTCGTGTTTTTTCGTTTTGCTATATCTAGGAGGTCAATATCCTCTCATATTCTTCGTTTTCACTTGTCGTCAGCAAAAACTAAAATTAAAAATTTTGAGTTTTCATCTTCATCAGGTAAAAGTCAGTTTTAAACATATATCTGCTGGCCGGTCTTCGCCCGGTTCGGCGCTTCAGTACTTTCCCGCCTTGCGATTGTTATGGGTTCGATTGTTGCGTAAGCGTTTGAAGTTATTCTTCTCTTTCTTCGATCTTTGTTCTACCTTCTTTGTTCTAACCCCATGGAAAAGAGAGTAGAACAGTTAGGATACCACGTTGCCTTCAATCCGCCTGGAGACGGCGATTGCTTTTATGCTTCGGCGGCAAATGCTTTGAGAGGGTCTCAAGAAGGTGATCTTCGACTTTCTAAAGAGCCACCAGTTTGATGTGAGTATTCAACCTATAGTTAACTATCGAGCTACAAAGATAAGTTTGTTGTGTCAATTAGCCGCGATTATTACTGGATTTGTTTTGCGAAAATTGACAACTGTTTTTTTGTCGTTACAGGTTTCACGGTCGCGGACGTCATCTTGGTAGTAGGGCAAACGCGGCAAAATTTACAGTGAATGTGGGAAAAATCGTGATTTTGATGCTCGATAACTCGAGGAAGGTTGATATTCTGAAATTTCTGTGAATTGCAAACTTAAGATATTAGCTAAAAGAGTTAAGCGATTAAATCTGAAGAGCATCGGTTTGCTGAGAAGCGAGAAATCGTCTTTTTAGTTTTTCATACAAATGCTTGTAAATTTCCCGCGAACGGCGGCTCCATTTTACAGACAAATATATGACAAATAAGAATTTAAATATGCGGCTTTCTATGTAGGAATACAATTCTCAACTTTGATCGGTTACCTCTCTTAGCTAGCATTTTAGTTTGTAATTCATAGAAACTGTGGAATGTCAAACTTCCTCGAGTTATCGAGCATTTCGCAAAACAAATCCAGTAATAATCGCGGCAATTGACACAACAAACTTATCTTTGTAGCTCGATAGTTAACTATAGGTTGAATACTCACATCAAACTGGTGGCTCTTTAGAAAGTCGAAGATCACCTTCTTGAGACCCTGGTTCAATTCTCAAAGCATTTGCCGCCGAAGCATAAAAGCAATCGCCGTCTCCAGGCGGATTGAAGGCAACGTGGTATTCTAACTGTTCTACTCTCTTTTCCATGGGGTTAGAACAAAGAAGGTAGAACAAAGATCGAAGAAAGAGAAGAATAACTTCAAACGCTTACGCAACAATCGAACCCATAACAATCGCAAGGCGGGAAAGTACTGAAGCGCCGAACCGGGCGAAGACCGGCCAGCAGATATATGTTTAAAACTGACTTTTACCTGATGAAGATGAAAACTCAAAATTTTTAATTTTAGTTTTTGCTGACGACAAGTGAAAACGAAGAATATGAGAGGATATTGACCTCCTAGATATAGCAAAACGAAAAAACACGAAAAAACATTTTTTTACCCTCGACCCTCGACCCTCGACAAAAACCTACACTCGTTCGAAGAGGGCACTTTATGAATTCTGTTTTTGTTAACCCCGGTATTTATTCATGTGCTGTTGATGCTTATTTGGAAATCTCTACGCATTTGTTTCTTCCATATTTATCAAATCTACGTCCTAGGAATGAGTTTGCAGACCTGCTTTTCAATGTTTGCTCACATTATATCTCTTGGAGAGAATATTGTTCATTATTGAGGGAAATTAGGAAGGGTTTGGTGATACATAATAGATCTTTGTAGTTCATTTGCGGCTAGGGATTGTAATGCCTGTTTTAGCCAGATATTTGAGAATAGAACATTTGGTTATCGCAATGAAGAGGAAGAGAGCCTTTTCATGACGCTAAGAACATTTGATTCTTTTTGTCACTCATGCTCGAGATCTGTGAATTTGAATAGCAGTAATCTTTTGACAGTAGTGACAGCATATGGATTAAATCAGTTGGGTTTAGATAACAATATGTGGCCTATTTTTGTAACTCAGTGCACACAAATCCAGGAAGGTTAAATTGTAATAGATTTAATTGCCATTTACAAAAAAATATGTTTACCAGTCATGGATGTTAACTTCAATAAATATTCAAACGTTTCTTTTTAACAGTCGTATGCACAGTATTTATATTCAGTAAAAACCATTTACAGGTGTTAAACAGATCTTCGAACGCGGGGGCAGCTCTAGTGAAAACTATTACTAGTTATATATTTATTCATATAAGCGTTACGGCTGTGCGAGTTGGAACGTGACCTTTCATCTTACGCGGTGTTTAGGTTACGCGAGAACCCTTGAGAATTTGAGCGCGTTATAAGACTTTGTATGGGGAATAAAATATCGCCGATTTACAACTCTAAATACTTTGAAATATCCACATATATTAAGTAAGATGATTAAAACAAACTTACCTTTTGTGTGTCCGTTATGCTTTTTCGTTATTTTCGCTGTTTTGGGCGTTTTATGTCACTACTGTTCTTCCCTTCATAAGACGGAGTCAAGGTAGCACACTCGGATTTCGACCGTTGTCAACTCGGAGGCGGTTTGCGTCCAGAAAATCCATCTGATGGGAAATTTTTTCGTCCACAGTTAAGGCTCTATGATCCTTGCACCCACACAAATGTCTCTTCCTCGAAAATCTTCGCGCATTACTCTGAAAATGAGCATTTTCCACAGCCGATTCCACGATCGCTTCTTTATACAGCACCGTGTGATACTGTGGTCCGACACGGCCGCGGAATAGGCTTGGGCCCAAGGTCAAATTTCACGCTACCCGGGGTGATACAGTCAATTAATGTACATCACTTACCCCATCCCCTGAGAGAAACTATCGCCTTGCTCATTGTATATTCAAATCGTGTCCGTTGTTTATCTCTCGTCACGTCACCTCGCTATGCCATTGGTTGATCGGGACAATGGATCTCGATCAACCAATGGCATAGCGAGGTGACGTGACGAGAGATAAACAACGCAAACCGTCTCCGAGTTGACAACGGTCGAAATCCGAGTGTGCTATCTTGACTCCGTCTTATGAAGGGAAGAACAGTGAGCTTGGGACGCCTGTGATGCGACCAATACATATTAGAAACAACACAGAATAAAGAAAAATAATAGAATGCTACTAATTTTCAAGACTTTATATTGATGCCAGCGGTTGATTGCACGTGTATCACTTGTCTCTACGCCATAGAAGCGTTTTATTTCAGATCTAACCCTGTATATTTGGGGGACATTGATTTCTGTCGAGTACGCAGCGGCCGGTTATAGAATTTCGCGTAACTTGATATCTTCGGAGACGGATAATTCTCGCAGACAAAAGAGACTCAAGAATATTATGCTTCTGGCCTTTGTACTTCATCTGCGCATTTGAATTTCATTTGCGCATTTGAACATTATATGGAATTTGCGCATTATAAATGTTATTATTATTATTATTATTATTATTATTATCTGTGGTTTCGCAGTTTCTTTAACGCTGGTTATGCGTGTGCCTGCTGATGATTTCGGTGCTATAAGAGGTTTAGAATTCAACAAGAACTCGATCTGGATCAGGTTTGGTGTTTCATTCCTGTTTAGGGGCTTTGAGTTTAGTTTTGTGTTACTGATCTTCGTTATCGTCATAAAGACAAGACCTGAGAGAAGCAGTTTAGTAGAAGACAGAGGTTATGCAGCATCAATGCTGCTGGGAACATTTAACCTTGTAAATTCTATTGTAAATGTGTATATGTGAGTTTTATTGAACCCAGGGCCCCTAAGGATACCAGCTTTGCAGCTGACTGGGCTACCCTGGTTAAATAAAGTTGTCTTGTCTTGTTTTGACAGCGAGTTACAGAATAGACCAACTGTAGACCAACTGTAGACGAACAGTCCAAAGCAACACCCCAAGAATTGACAGAGGGTCTTTCCCTGAACACACATGGCTCTCATATCGTCTCAACTCTTGCCATTAGTATGTTGGGAGTGGATGATCCTTGTCTAAGATAAAACCTGGGATTTTTTTAAATTAAAACAGGACAAGCAGCATAACTGTTGTCGTGGCTACAAATAATCATAATCATAATCATAATCATAATCATAATCATAATCATAATCATAATCATAATCATAATCATAATCATAATCATAATCATAATCATAATCATAATCATAATCATAATCATAATCAAATCTTTACTACCGTGTCTATGTATTTAGCTCATAGAGCTAATTGTGGACACCTACTATTACAAAATTAATAGAAAAATACTTAACTACTAAAAAACACTAGAGATGTTCTTTAACGAGTATTGTACTGTTTTAGTGGAACCACCTATGAAGTCATCACTTTCTTTTTTGAACAGATAAAACGTAAATATCTCTTAACGAAAAAAGATATTCCAAATAGGAAAACGCCATTCTTCTTTTCCTTGAAAAGCCTTTCAAATAAGCAGCGATTGTTTTTTACTTTATATGTACTTTAATACGCAAATTTCGTTTAATAAAGACGTTGCACACACTTGACTTACCGTCTTATTTCAGCAGTTTTTTCATGCACTTTGTCTCCACTCGTCCTTATTTCGTTAAGCTGTTAAAACAATAAAATAACTGATATACAAACGTTTTGGATTTCACAAACAGGACAGCTAGAGTCCCTTAGAAAAGCTTGTTAGGGGTAGAAACAAACAAGAGCAACAAGGCATTAACAGAGGTGGCTTGATATTTCCATTACTTTGACAAAAACGGCTGAATATTGATCACATAGGTAAAGACAACGAGGGAGGAGCGACCATAGATCATGTTCTTCCCTTTTTCCAACGTAAATAAATAAATAATTTATCAATTTAAGTTCACGCCGACCTTACTGTGTTGCATGATAACAGCACATTTTTACATTGGGAAATTCCATTGTTTGAGAACAGCCCACTTGTCCGCCAAGACGTCATGTCAGTGAAATCTTTCATGTGGAGGCGACATTGTAAAGGCCATCAGTATATACAGGTACCACAAAAGTGAATAGTGCTTTCCACGCGTTTCGATAGGTTAACTCGGAAGTGATTAGTAGAGTACTATTAACCTCCGAGCAGAGATTTCGAAATTTCCGACCATTCGTCGGTTTATTGCTGCGCAGCGAGCATAGCGAGCGAGCAGCAACATAAACAGGATTTAAGAAGAATATAAAGGGAGTACGAATTCTCGAATTCATCACTTTTTACCAGAATGCATTGCGGCTTTTTACCAGAACGCATTGCGCCGCGACTGCTCCTGACCACGAACAACACGAGGTTGTGACACCGTTGTGCTGGCGTCCTTTATCGCGTGGATTGCAGTTGAGAAAGGTTAGTGGTTATGGTTTGCTTTAATTTACCTGTAAAGACTGTAAAGCGATGTGAGCGAGATCGTGCTTGGCTTTCACAACCCTTGCTGTTGTCGTTAATTAAGAATTATCTGAACGATTCCATTAATTGTCACACAATAATTTAAAACTTAGTGCGTCAATTTCCTAGCAGTCTCGCACCCTTCGTCAAATTCTTAATGAAGAAAAATCGCCGGTACTTAAGCTTGTAGAATAATTAAAACAAACGAGAACCGTAAAACACGCTAATTTATATCTGCTGCGATCGATTTGTTTCCATCCAAACATGAATTTAAGCTAAAACTTCAGCATTTTCACATATCGCCACGGACGCGTCCTCACAGCTGGTCCTTATCAGAGTCTGTCACATTCGATTCTAGAGACATGTGCGTATCAGTTCAGAATTTATAAGTCAGCTTTCTACTCTTACAATTTCCACATCTTTCGTTTATTTGGATTTGGGATAGAGGAGGTTGATGCGTATCAATTCATGTCCAAACAGTTAAGATTACCATGTGCTTTTAATTTGTCACGATCACCAGCGATGCGTCATATGTATTAATGTGTCGTTGTTGTTTTCTTGCAGACAATTTGGAAATCTGCGCCACGAACAACACAAGGATGTCATACAGTCTTTTCGCGTAGATTCCACTGAAATTTGGTTTTGATTTACCTGTAAAACGATGTGCAGTCTCGCTCCAACTTGTAAATAATTAAAACAAACGGAAACTGTAGAACACGCCTATTTGATATATGCTACGATCAATTCCTTTTCATCCAAACATGAATTTAAACTTAAGTTTTAGCAGTTTCACATATCCGGCGATCGACTAGCCTGCGAACGCAGACGTATTTCCGGCTGTCACTAGCGCCGCCAGCAGAGACAAGCGATAGCCGGAAATAGTTCGCAGGCTAACGATTGACGCATTTTCAATACTGTCAACACTCTAGACTAGACTGCGTACTTCTACAAAATTTATAAGTGAAATTTCTGCTCCTACAATTTCCACATCTTTCAAATTTCATTTGCTCGATTTTCTGGTAAAGTTGGGGGGGGGGGGAGAGGGGGGGAAGGTGTGTATCCTGTGTGTATGTGTAGGTGTATGTGCTTTATTGTCTCGATCCCTTGTCACGCCTCGCCATCGATTCGTCATGATGCATGAAGTTGATACATACAAGGACAGATTTTAAGTTACACGCCACAACTTGACACGACTTAAAGAAATTGAGGTTATCAATGTAAGACTTGGAACGCGCAGAAAGATCAATGACTTCGTAAAATATGTCATTATCAACAGAATGTGCCGCAGCATTACTATCTTTTAGATACCCTAGTTAACAGAAATAAAGTCATTTTTAGGTCCGCTAATAATTACACAGCTTGTATGGTAGATTCTACAACAATTATTTGAATCAGTCTAGGTGAAAGTGGTGGATATTTACCTCCACTTCGGTAAATAAGTGTTAACTATTAAACAAACAAAAAAATCTGCACTGACCAACTTGCGATTCCCATCGTCTGCAGCTTCTTTCTGACTAACAACACTTTGTTTCTCAGCCTGGAGCTCCTCAAGTTTAGCCTGAAAGATGAGCAAGGTCATAAAAATAGCTAAACTGTTCACATATGCCGGATATGCCAGTGTGTAGCAGCTTTCACATGGCATCATAGATCAAATGTCTTTACGTGATAAAAAGCAATGTCCGTGTCTACCTCTTTTCTCACCTCTATTGTAGGCCATGATGGCCGAGCATTTCTAGTTGCTACCATTATTTTTGGCTATTTAGCTTGCAAGGTTGAAATATGACCGTTTTGGTCGCGCGGTAAATGAAGAACCATCTTTCGCACGACGTAGAAAACCTTGGAACTAAAACACAGTTCTCACATCAACCAAGTGAAACGTTCCATGCATCGAAAAACAAAATCACATTCAAAACTATTTTCTAGGGAAACTGGCGTCCTCCGTCGTTAGACAAGTGAAACAGTAAACAAAGAGGAAACGTGTTTACCTTTCATCTCGGATTTGTGTTAATTCCGTATGGGACTTACTACGAGGCCTTTAATAGTTACCAGTTTTTCAGCCAGACCCTTCTTTTTTTGCCATTTTACTCTCAAGCAGAAATTAAAGTAACAAATGAGAACTTATTTTCTAGAGCAAAAGCTTCACAAACGGTAACGGGGAAAATGAAAATCTCTACTCACAGCAATAGGAGCTAGTTCAGTCTCTGCTTCCTGTCACAGAATCAAAAATACATGAAGAATCAACAGTTTATTAAACTTGTCTCGGCTTGGGTAAATTTTGAAAACATAAAAATTACAGCCACAGTTAAAAACTTCTTCTTTCAACAATACAACCACTCTATTAGGGCTAGGGGAAAGGAAGGTGTTTATGCTCTAGTATCACTGACAACCACACTACCTTGCTATCCATTTAAGTGTTATAATTTTTATGTATTAATGATTTGGTTGAAGATTGAGTTCCCGTAGTGACGGGTAGATGGTTGTGGTGTTTTGTTTAAGTATCAGTAATTACATGCACGCTACGCGGACCTATTTTAGATATTTGAAGGAAAAAAGTCTGCGATAGTCCGCGACTAACTTTGTAACTAACCCTAATCTCTCTGGTAAACGCATTGTTGTTTGCGGTGAGGTCAGCTTTCTGTTGTTCCAAGTGCGTTCTCGTCTGTAACTGAGCTTTTAGGCGTAGCTAGAAGAATTCGAAATTAAACGGCAAGTAAGTTAGATTGGATAACTGAAAATCAAAATGACAGTCCTGCGTGGGAATAACATGTGGACTGGTACATTTACTCATCATTCGTAGCCCAGGAAAACTTAACAAGGCTCATAAAAGACGTATGGAAAAGTTCAAAATGCTCAAATAAAGAATACAAATTGTCGTCAGTACAGGGAAAATATTGTAAAAACTTGGCTTTCCTTGTGCCTAATGTACTGTGTTTTGATCGTATGGTATTGCGGTAAAACGTACAGCCAACATAGTTTTTTTCCAACGGAGGATTCTTTGCGAATCATTTTACCTTCTGTGACTTGAGATCGTGTACGTTACTTTCCAGCTCACTAAGCTGCCGTTGTAGTTGGCTCAGCTGTGATCTTTTTCTGTCAATGTTTGTTGTTAAGAGTGTCCCTGACAGTTAAAAATAAATGTAAAAAAGATGAAGAAACTCCGGCACAAGAGAGTTGACTTTACAACGAAACTACTTTGGTTTGAGTTACAATGGAGTTTGCACCGTAGTCCTAACTAACGGCTAGAAACAATCTTAGACCATGTGATGAAACTCAGGCTTTGGGGTTACAACATAAAACATAAACAGCAGCCTCGCACCACATATTAGTAGCAAGGGAAGAAGACTCCATGGCCAACCCTGTTCCCAGTGCGTATCGTTCACGGTGGGGAGCAAGCTCGTTTCAAATTATTCGTATCGATACTTACGATCGATCTTGTCTGTCCGCGATTTCGTTAGACACAGATTGCATGGTGCGACCAGGAGCTACAGAGAAATGAAGTTAACAGATGGTCAAAATCTACACTACTGCATGGAAGGTGTTCTGTTGTGAATGAAAAGTCATTGAAAAACGATGGGATCAAAGTTGACAGCTTTGAAACGCTTTCCCTAAAGAGAGGCGACCATTACTATACGTAACCTGTCAACTTGCTTAAGACTGAGGTGAAAATCGATAGCATTACACTCAAGTACCTGTGTTCATAGTCGAGTTTCAATAAGGGACAAGGAACGGACGGATTGACTGGCTTATAACGAAGATTTTGCCTCTCTGGTTTGACCATCTGAAGGAATGGTTTTCTGATCAGTAGTCACGCACCTCTTCGGAACCTCTAATTTTATTTGCTCCCGGACTCATCCACCTCTATTGTTTTCAGGACTAGCCCGGGGCCATTGCTTCGGTTGTTTATTCTATTGTTTTCTCGGCCAATCCTGTTAAACCTTACGAGAGGTGCGTGGCGCCTCTTTCTGATAACAAAGTTAAGTTCAAAAGGTTTTGCGTGCCTGCTGTAAAAACCAATTGCCTTCCTGATGAAAATGTTAATACAACCCACGCATTAGACAAACATGACTAACCAACTCCATGTAGCTTGGACTGCTGCAAAGATATGTTCCTGTCCATTTCCTTCAACTCTCTCTTGTACTTATCCAACATACCAATGTCTGGTTCCATTTGTCGAGCACTCTGCTCTTCACTTTCAGTTATGCTTTGAAGGTCTTCAAGCTAAAGACAAACAGAATAACAAAGTTAAAGCCAATTTCTGATCAACCAATTTGGTTGTGAAATTAAAGCCTGAAAAAAGTCAGTCTTTAATTTCACAACTGCTTACGTTATGTGCATAACTGCGCTCATCAAGCATATCTTCATAATTCAAAGATGTTACAGGACGTACCTCAGTAATTTCCTCTTCAATTCTTTGCACTTCTCTTTCTATCTCTTCCAATTTGGATTTAACGTCAGGAATTTCAATGTTCTCGAGAGATTCCAACTAGAGAAATAGATAAAGACAAAATCAATCAATCCATCAATCCATCAATCCATCCATCCATGCATCGATCAATAAATAGAGACAGAGTCTGTGTATTTAGCACTGCTCACTGCTCAATCAAAACGTTTCTAAGAATGCTAACTGACAGGAGGTTGACCAGTTGCCTCTTTACTTTTTTGCTCTACACTGCTCGGCTGGTCAGACTATACAATAGTACAGCAGGTTAGGTTTTAAATTAGCTGTTTCCATGACCACTTTCAAGACTCTTCAGTACCAAACAAAAAGCTGAAAATACTCACCGTTTCTTTAGCTGGAGCCAGTTCAAGAATGCGGTCATAGCGCTTTTGTTCATTGGAAAGATTCCTCTCATTGGATACTCTTTTCTCAGGCAGAGTTTCGAATCTTAGTCCTTAGCTGCCGAAGGAAAAAATAAAATTCAAGTAATGAATTTTGTTTGCTTGATGTAGAGAAAAAATACTAAATTACAACTTGTGATTATGGAACACCGAGAATACCATTGCTTTACAATCAGTGATAAGTTTGTCCCAAATTAATTTACAGTTGTGTATGTAAAATTGTCCTTCATTGCTAATGTTTTGCGGGGTTTGGGA
This sequence comes from Platygyra sinensis, assembly GCA_019787425.1. Taxonomy (NCBI): domain Eukaryota; kingdom Metazoa; phylum Cnidaria; class Anthozoa; order Scleractinia; family Merulinidae; genus Platygyra; species Platygyra sinensis. The sequence continues at coordinate 963 of JAHPZR010033751.1, read as the reverse complement.
TCAGTCCATGTCAAAACTTGGGGGTGGGGGGGGGGGGGGGTTTGTAGGCAGAAAACAACGTTGAGGAGTTCAAAAACGAAATCTAAATTACCCTAATCCTGTATTGGCTTAATGGTTAACAGGCTGGCTGATAGTAAAATATTATTATGTTGCCAAAATGTTTGTGCGTGTAGTCTTCCGATCGTGAGCTCAACTGCTTCATTGCGTTTTATCAAAAGAGCTTCTAACTCTTTTCTTACCAGATTAAAGGTTTCCTTCTCCTTGCTGGTTAACATGCAGTTCATTTAATGTTAGATCAAAGAACTTGGCTGAAGATCAAAACATCCTTTAGTTGATGATTTTACAAGTCTCGTTACCCATCACCTGGACATTGTGTCGGCTTTGTATGAAGAGATTAACTTTCCTTCAGTTTTGAGACGTAAAGTCTACCGCACACTAGCCGATTTTTTGTCGGCCGACAAAAAATCTTGACTTGTCGGCTAGTGTGCGGTGAATTCAGACAAGTCTGCGACAAAATCGGGGCTTGTCGGGCGATATCCGACAGTGCTGGATCTCAAAACGTCTTGACGGGCCTTGTCCGCTAGTGTGGCGGTGGGCCAAGATAATTTGACGGGGCTCGCGCGTGCCTCAGCCAATGAGGAATTGTCATGAGAGTCACGTGAACAAGCCTCTTTTCAAACATGGCGGAGATCGACTCGGCCCCAAGACAAACGCGGTTAGTCGCGACAAAACATCGGCTAGTGTGCGGAAAGCTGATGTCCCGACAAATTTGACCCCGACAAAAAATCTGCAGTTCTGCGACAAAAAATCGGCTAGTGTTCGGCGGCCTTAACTGAATTGTCTTTTTTTGTATCACAGAGAAAGATTACCTCACTAAATTTTAAGATAAGACAGTCGACCCTATAGTGACCGCAAAAATGGTTACCTTTCTACTGCAATGGCCACGTTTATTGGGCTCCAGAG
>JAHPZR010033750.1:75000-81448 GCA_019787425.1 Platygyra sinensis | reverse complement strand
AGTTCACGATCGCCGAGGGGGCTAAAGTCTGCTATTGTTTGCTACGTTTCAGGATAGATCTCAGAAAAATCGTTTAAATGACGAGCTAATGTGGTGTCTGGTGGTGTTCCAACACGGTTTTCATGGCCAATACCCTCCCCAAGGTAAAAAAAGGTCTCCTTGAATGATATCCTCTGTCTCAAAGGAAGAAGTTATTTGCGTTCGCGTCCACTCGCATGATTGCACGGAATCGCACGAAGTAAATATAAATACTACGGTGCAATAACCAAGCGAATGAACTTCAACTGCCCCGTTACTGAAACCAGTGAAAGCATTGAGCCAAATGACAACAACTTAGAGCTAAATGCGATCGCTTACACATTTTCTAAGATCGATTCCAACCTGAACTTTAACAGTTCCTTCGGCGAATGTGAACTCCTCAGAACTCCTTGCCTCCGTCTCTTTGGTTTCCCCTCAGAGGCGAACGAGAAAACTGAAAAAAAGAACACCTTCTCTGCTGTGGAAGATTCCACTCTGTTGCGGTGGCATTCAGGAACACAAAAACGCGTAGGGAGGGCGAAACAAATCGACTACGAAGCAAGACTTTGTCAAAACCCAACTAGCCTCGCTTTCATTCGACTCGTCCCGGGCGACGACCGAGTGGTCCGCCATATTTGCATTCGGTGTATTTCCGGGAATATCGCGACTTATCCATTACAGGACCTGAGCCTGAACGAGACAGAAGAAAGCTTTACACGTAACACTTGGTAAGGCTTCATTTTGTTCCAAGGTATTGCAGTATCAAGTGCTCCATTTGAATACTAATTATACTTTAAACTGATATATATTTTAATATACCAGATATTGCCAACATGAACGTCATTCAAGATCACGCAACTTTGTATTCCGTTCTACGAAAAGTCACCAGTACATCTGGGCAGGTTGGTTATGTTCATTAAATAATTATTAGTTTTGTTTGTCATCGATGCATGGCTGACTGAGAAGATATGAAAATCTTTGAATAAAAATCTACATATCACTTCTAATAGTGCACTACTTCAACCAAGGTCACACGACAAAATTCAGTAACGACTGAAATCTCGGATGTTGACAACAGATTGCCAGTGATTGCAGATAACCAATCTACAGACTTGCCATTATTGTCCCTTACACTGGAATGCTGTTGAAAATAAACAAGCAGTCATCCAAGGGTCCTTCATTTGCCTATCGTTTGAGTATTTGTTGACATATTTCCAAATCGCAGAAATCGATGGACTAGAATATGCAACGGCCTAAGAAACGAACTTGCTTAAACATACTAATTCACTATGTATGACTGGCAACAAAACGTTTTTAAATCCTTTACCCTTATAGCCTGTTTGGCAGGCCGTATTAGTCTGCCACACAGGGCATTACAATTATTCCTAATTTCCTAGAAATGTTTATGTACTTCTCAACTTAATTGAGGTACATTAATTTTCGCTTATGCATCAAAACTTGTTGTCAATTTGTTTCACTGAGCATTTGGGGTGAAATATCGGGAAAAAACCCCTCTTTCATTTTCACTTAACTTCCGTCCTCTGTTGAAACACAACATATGGCATAGTAGTTTAATTTTATTTTACCACCGTTTTCGTTGATACGCGACTTTCGAAAACTAAACACCCGCGGAAACGTTTGCAAAATTTCCGTCAATCATACATGTTATCGACAGATCAGATCGAAATCCACCAATCACAGCCCGCTAGCATGACGTAAAGAAGGTCTGAAGGTCACACTAGTGGCTGTGATTGGTGGATTTCGATCTGATCTGTCGATAACACACAAGACTGAGGGAAATTTTGAAACGTTTCCGCGGGTGTTTTGTTTTCGAAAGTCGCGTATCAACGAAAACGGTGGTAATCTCTTTTGTTCATTTAATATCTCCAGCTGAATTTCAAGGGCCGTATTATTAACTACAAAGTAGAAAGTCGCATTCACAATCTTCAGTGGGTGTACGATGGAATAGCTTGGGATGAGGAGCGTGGAACCAGTATTAAAGCAAGGCACTATAAAGGTATACAAGGCGCCATTGAACACGCTGTCAAGCAGCTGATCGATAACCTAATGTTTCAAGGAATATTGAGTTAAAAGCACTGAAATGGAACACATCTCTTCATGAAAGGACGCTGTGGTATTTTGTTAAAAATTAAATAATCTTTTAGTTAAAAGAATGTGGTAGAAAATAACTTGATGTAATCATGTAAAAATAAACTCTGAAAAAATGTGAAGTTATTAATAAGTACGTATTTCAGGAAGTATGCTATGCGACTGTGATCAAAATAATTTCGCTTTTTGGTCAACACTGACTCAGTTTGTGCATTCTGAACTGGCCGAAAAAGTTTTTCATGGGTCTTTCCTTAGAAAAGCTTGTATGAGCTTGCTGAGATCTCCTGCTACTCTAAGGTCGTGTTCTATTGGGATCAACCGTTTCAACCGAAAGCGATTTAGGTTAACGCAGTTGACGTTTGCCAATGGAACACTTTTCCAACCATTATCGGTGGAAACGCGGTCACTCCTGGGAATAGTCATTACCAGACTACCGTGTAACCCTCCTGTCCGCGTATCCACGGGGTAAACTTGGAGGGTGCTCACCGTGCTCGTGCTGTTGTCTCTTTTCTTCTCTCGAAGATGTCGTAAAAAATGAATCAGGATGAACTACGCGGACACCATCTTTGTTGTTCACTAGTACAGATTGCACAACTAATCGCGCAAGTAGCAGCTATTAGCGCCCGTGAAAACAACAGTGGTCGCTACCAATGCTTTTTCAACCGTTTCAACCCAGTTTGATGCGGGTTGAAAAAGTTGAGCAACCAAGCAAACCAACCAAAAACGGTTTTTTTCCAATAGAACACGCAACAACTCAACTAACCCAACCAATCTGAAACGGTTGATCCCAATAGAACACGACCTAAATGTTATTCAATTAAATATCACACTGTTGTAATAGATGAGTGGGAAATAAAGAATTGAACTGAATTGAATTGAATTCGTTTCTTCATTGCAGTTTGACAAGTGCTGTTATTTTTTTCGTTCAACTGATTGCTATGATGTTTCTGTAAGGAAACGTTGCACGTAAGTCAGTGGTCAGACCGCGGAAGTCCTGGATCGATTCAAATTCTCCACACTTATCAGTTGCTGGTGCCTGGTCATGCAAATATAAAAAGCCATCTTGCATATCAGTAAGGGTTTTACTGGGAAGGATCACGTAACACCTTAATAACAGGGGTAGCTAAAGCTTGCAGAAAAAGGGCCGAGAAGCTTGACTCGATAATGCAATCTGTCAGACCTACGTACTCCAAGAAAAACCAACATCAACACACACTTCATAGGCCACTTGCACTAAGAGGTCATGTGACATCGTTTTTATGAAAATGAAAGTTACATGATTTTGCCTCCGAAACACTATTAGAAAATTGATATTGATCTTTCGAGATTTGTTCTCGTGGGTCGAGAATTTTTTGGTCGGTCGAGGAATTTTTTCACCGGTCGAGTTTTTTTTTTGGCCGGTCGAGAATTTTTTGCTCCGGTCGAGAATTTTTTTGTCGATCGAGAATTTTTTGCACCGGTCGAGAAATGTTTTTGTCGGTCGAGAATGTTTTGGCCGGTCGAGAATTATTGTACCGGTTGAGAATTTTTTTGGTCGGTCGAGAATAGTTTTGTTGGTCGAAAAGTTGTTGGCCGATCGAGAGTGTTTTTAGTGGTCGAGAAGTTTTTTGGTCTGCCGATCGAGAGAAATCCGAGAAGCTGGATGAGAAATTTTTGTGGGCAGCGGGGTTTTCGCGCCAAAACGTATCACCTGGTGTAAACATGGCGTCCAATTCAGCGGGGAATGTGCCACAAGTGGTTTGGTTTTATGAAGTTGTAAAACCGACGCTGAATGGATGATCTTCTCCTTATAGCGCGCCCAACAGGATCAACAGTTTGCAAAACTTCTCTAATATTCCATCTTTGAATTAATATGCCGCGACCACGCAACGCTCCCCGTATGTAGGACTCTCCTGAAAAGGGAGTCAGCTTTAGAATATCTCTTGTATTCCACTCTAACTCTTCGTTTGTGATGTCGCTAAATGAGTCTTGTAATCCATATTCAAGCCTTCTTCTGTAACGGGTTTTTTAACTTACACCAAGACATCTTGCTATGGCCGTCCACTGCCGTCCACTCGCGTTAGCAGCCTTTTTAAGATGAAAATAAATTTTCCAAATCTTCGTGCGCTTCAGCCACTTTAAGGTGGCTGAACACAGTTTTTGATACCTCTGTTTCATTTACATTTTTCTCTAAAACCCTTGATCCTTTGGTCACCAAAAATGGCAGCAGGCAAGTTAACAACACAAACTTCAACTTTTTGATAATTAAGCTGACGTATGTACCGTTGCCATGGCAACATGATCAAATATAAACAGGTGTTTAAAATCGGTTTTGTTTATTTGCAGAAAATCTAGTCATTAGATTTTCTTTATAATTTGCATGCAACAAGCTTGTAACGATACTCGCAATTTAGCGCTATTTTAATAATAATTTAACAGACAGATCTTTAATTATCCCTCTTTGAAGGTTCACCGGTATATCTTGAATTTCCTTTGTTAAAGTTCAATTTTTTTTCAATCCTCCAGTTACTCATTTCCTAAAGTATTTTCGTGCCAAATTTCGTGAAATTCTAATGAGTGGTTCTCGAGAAATAAGCGCCTCCGAGAAGTCAATTTTTCACTCAATCGCACTTTTTTCGACTTACTACGCATGCGCTGCATTTAACTGAGTTCTTTTAGCAACAAAGAAATGGCAGAGCTGAGTTCTTTGCATCGTTACCTTTCTAACATACCTTTGTAATAAAAGAGTAAAACCATCAATTCAATACATTGTGTTCATTTGTGAAGAAAAAAATAGTACAGATAGCGCAGACATTGAGCAAATAAAATGATCGCTCTATTTATGCCATGTTTGTTTTTATGCAATACTTGTACGCGCGCTGAATCGCGTTAGCAAGAGCGCGCGCCAAAACTGTGTTCGGCCACCTTAAATTTTAACAGTGGCAATAGTGCCAGAACCAAAGGGCCGATTATTTAAACGAAGTCTATGTTAACTATTGCTTAGGGCTGAGCTGCGGTTTAGACGTTGTCTCGATAAACAACGGCTAAACGATGTGTAAAATTCATTATTGAAACGCGACTGAACCGTACAGTTTTCTCGAGTCGAGGGCTATACCATGTCTCACAAAGAAATGTATTGTCTGTGGAGTTGTTTTGTATGCCAATTTCCAGATAGTGGTTATTTCTCTGCAACATGGCTTCTAAAACAAGTCGAACAAATTTCAGCGAACAAGGAAAACTTTTATTGGCCGAATTGGGTGGAGACTTTCTTGAAGTGGAAGACAAAGGCTACCTGTGACAGGAAAAAGTTGGGAAAAAAAGGCGGAGGCATTAGTGGAAATTTTAACTTAACTCCCGGAAACCTAATAGTATCAAGCGCGACCCCTTAGCTTCAAGGATGCTGGAGGCGGCTTAGTCAAGAAAGGACCATGACTTACATAGTCGTGAAAAGTGGACAACGTCATAAAAGTGAAAAGTGAAGTGAAGTGAAGTGTGCAACATTATAAAACTTTCTCTTGGTATCAGCCAGGTTCTCTTGGAATGACAGGAATAATCCCTTTTTGTTTCGCAATAGCGCTTGAAACCTTGTGAATGACTATGAACGCAGCAAATACAGATACACCAAATAAATCGCCAGTAACTCTCTTGCATTCTCTTTTGAAGATCTCTATCCAAAATTTTTATGAGGTCACTTACCGAGTCCTTTCTCAGGCGAAAATGCAATCGAAAGTCCTCGTCGCCGTATTGCTCTTATGGGTTAAATCTTTTTCTAAGATGCCGAATTTGTCGAACGTGTATATTACATCGTTTTCATAATGGCTGAACATGAAAATATCGTTAAACAGCGTTTAAACCTACTTTTGACCAGATCTAACTTACTATTGCTCCTTAGTCGGTGATTAGACACTGTCTAAACACTGTTATGTTAAAACAACGTTTAAATAATCGGTACTTGTGGTTTAAACGTGGGTTAGACGATGACTTTCATAAACGTCTAAACTTTTTTTTAAATAATAAGCCCAAAATGTTCGCAATTTTCCTTGTTTAACCACGTGACAAAATTTGACTCGTAGAGGCCGTTGACCGGTGTATTTTCTCGAAAAGAACAAATTCTCCACAGACAGAACAATAATTCTCGACTAGTAAAAAAATTTCTCAACTGAGAAAAGAATTCTTGACTACCCAAAAATTACTCAACCACCAAAAACTATTCTCGACCGACCAAAACAAAATCTCGACCGGTAAAATAATTCTCGACCGGCCAAAAATTCTAGACCGGCCTAGAAATTCTGGACCGACAAGAAAGTTTCTCGACCGGTGAAAAATATTCTCGATCAGCCAA
>JAHPZR010033750.1:55000-72500 GCA_019787425.1 Platygyra sinensis | reverse complement strand
CTAATTAGAAGATAATTTATAAACTTACTGACGCTAATTACAAATTTACATTACATTACATTCACAGTCAGTTTGATCTAATTAAGGTGTAGTTAATAATGTAAACCCAAATAATATGTACATAAATACAACTTTATATATAACTATGTACTCACTACTTAGCTATTAAAAAAAAGGAAAATTATGATTATGATAATGAATTTATATAGCGCTAAAACTATAAAAGAATATTCAAAAGCGCTTTACATTAAGTTAAATTAATGAACAAATGATAGATCACAAATATCGGTTAATAATTTGGGTTCTTCACGGGTCACGCGAAACCTTCAGATCACGAGTCACCACGAAAAATAATTTCCTAAACTCACGTTTCATGGAAAACAAAATCAGCTGATCACGCATCACGAGAATGCCCTGTATGGGCCCTCTAGCATGGCAGTCTTCACTCCTCCAAGATGGCGGCGCTTACTTTTTTCTGACGTCATAGTCATGTGACCGCACACTAAAGGATATAGTAGGCTCCACCAGCTTTTATTTGTCGGATTCATTATCTGTGTCCTTATAACTGTGTCATAAAACAAAAGCTGAAGAAATTACTCGACCAATCACAATGCAAGGACCACAGTCAATCCATCAGTGAACCAATCAAGACGTAAAGCAATTACGTACACACTACACATGTATCCTACGAAAAGCGCGGGAAAACGTCAGCAAGCGTGTCACAGATGGCTTAGCCACAGGGAGCAGAGGAGTCCTATTTGACCGTATTTCTAGTTAAATTCATCGTACAATTGTAGCGCGAATCGATCCGTTGTTAATATAGAAATCATATCCTATCCTCACGTCGAATGCCGCATACAGCAGTCACTGCGGGCTAATCACTAGTAAGAAGTCGGCGCCCGAAGGGCGACGATTCCGGAAAGCGAAGCTTTCCGTACGAGGCACAAAGTGCCGAGATATGATTTCTATATTAACAACGTATCGATTCGCGCTACAATTATACGATGAACTTAACTAGAAATACGGTCAAATAGGACTCCTCTGCTCCCTGTGGCTTAGCCGGGGAGTTCTGAGGGAGTCGCTTTTTCTTGGATAACGAAGTGACACGAGATTTCTAAGCCAATCGCTTAGTATAGTACTTTAATTCTACATCCCTGGCTGAGATTATCAAGAAATATATGTAAACCAACTCCCACTGTTATGGACTTAAGTTATTTCGAAACTGCGGACAGTTCATGTGGTCTCAAACTAATTGATGACCTACAGTCGTTACATGAACTTGAACTTGAACTTGACTTGGACGTATAGGTAGACTATTGAATGACATAATTATTCTAGCGATCTGTAGTCTTGAAATGTTTTTACTACTTTGTACGCAGTGTTGACCGCTATTATTTGATTATGTAACAGTGTAAATATGTACTACATTTTAATGAAACTGAAAATTGCAAAAGAGTATAGCAGTCAGATACGTTATACATGGCACTTTACAACTTAACGCTGGGTCATGTTCATCACATCCCGCTGTGGCGGACGGTCCCGGCGCCCTGGTCCCGAGGGCGCCCGTATTTCATTAGTACACGCGCTCACGATATATGTCCTGCTTTGTATAAAAAACGTCTATCAGCTAAATACTTAATACTTAATCTATGCTTTTAGGGAAACGTCAAGGCCTATCAGTTCAGTTTTTCTCAATACAACTTCACGACGTTGTAACGGTACATTACAGCTAAGATTATTTAATTTGTGGACTGTACTCTGATCAGCACTCCATCTTTTGCCGACAAAGTAATGCCTTCACGAATCTCAAGAGGCACTTGTGTCTCAGGTGAAGCCATAAACTTGAACTTCATCAGAATTCTCACTAGAGCAACCTTGACCTCCATCAGTGCGAATCGCATCCCGATGCAGTTCCTGGGCCCGGCGCCAAATGGCAGGAACTGGAATGCATGGCGGGCGTCTTTGGCAGGACCGAGGAATCTCTCAGGATCAAAATTCTCCGGGTTCTGCCAAGCGTCGGGGTCATGATGCAGGACATATATTGGAATCATAATCTCCGTGCCAGCTGGAATATGGATTCCATTGAGATCATAATTCTCGCAGCATTCTCGGTTGACTTGTGCGGCCGCGGGACACAGTCGCTGAGACTCCTTGATGACACAGTCAAGGTACTCCATGTTCTGAGCCAGTTCGTACAGAGACTTCCTCTTAGCATTGGATTCCACGGCTTCTTTGATCTCTGTCCTCAGCTTGTCTTGAACATCTGGGTTTAGAGCCAAATGATAAAGGATAAAGCTTAACGTGTTGCTTGACGTTTCGTAGCCAGCCAGAAGGAAGATGATCGATTGAGCTACAATCTCTTCATCAGAAAGTTTGCTGACCCCTTCCACCGTGGTCTCTTCGTTGGCGGTCATCATAAGATGGAGCAGATCTTTCCTTCCCGTCAACCCCTGCTGGCGCCGTGTTTTGATGATTTCTTTGACGACGTCTCCTAGGTATGTCGCCGGGTTTCCACGTACCGAGGACATTATCTTAAGGAGTAATTTGCCAAGTGGCAGGCGGGCTATCAGTCTGACCATAAACGGCACTTCAAACAGGGCCTTAGCCTTCTCAAGCGTTTTGGTGTTTTCTCCCATTTGAATGTTCGTGTCCACACCAAAAGCAGTGGATAAAATCGCTTCCAGAGTTAGCTTGCTGAACCAGTCTAGCATGTTCACACTTTGATCTGTAAACGAAACCATGCCGAAGAAAGTTAGAAAAATGTATTGTTATGAGAACTTTACACTATTATAGTTGACTTCTTGTAAGACAAGACACGAAAAAGTCTTAACAAGCATACCTTCTCGTTTGTGAGGTGCATATAATGCGAATAAGCCAATAGAATCATAAAACAATAACAACAAATGTAAATTAGCTGCAGGTGATACTATGCTTTAGCTGAACAGTTTTTGAAATGCTTTCCGATAGGTGCGGCCGAGTCGAGGAAGCCTCCCCCGCTAAAATGATCCACTTGAGCATCAAGAGCATGCGACTCAAGGGTGGAGAAAAATCAGAAAACGATTAATACTCACCTGAATCGGCAACTTTCTCAAGCTTTTCCATAAGTGTGTCGCACGACTTCTCAATCAATGGCAACATCAGTTTCATCTTTCCAGCGCTGAACGTGGGTGTCAGCGTGGACCGGATCCTCTTCCAGGTATCATCCTTTGCCTCCAATAGGTTTTTCTCGAATGGATGACCCGGGAACTCAACTTGGAAGCGATTTCGAAAGTTTGGAAAATCTTTGATCATTATTTGCTTTAACATCTCCGGATCTGCAACAACGAGCGTTGGTTTACCACCCAGACACACAGCGAAAACTTTACCGTACTTCTTGGCGTAGTCGAGACACATCAGATGCAGTACACCGTATTTCCTCGTTTCTAGGAAGTTTCCAAAAAATGGAACAGGTTTGGGACCGGGGACGTTGAGTTTCTTGAGGTCAGCGAAACCACGCGTTCCATACCAGTAAAGGAACAGGACTGCCAGGAGTACAACTGAAGCTATGGCTGCAGGGTGAGCGGCGAGGGGCTCCAAAGACAACATCTGCTGAAGGGATTCCATCCTTGTAATCTTCAATTGCAGCACGCCTGAAAGAAAAATGAGTGGTAAATCTTTTATTTACATAACAAATGCCAAAATCACGGCGAAAACAATATCTTAGCACATCTCACTGCAGACTGTATCAGATTAGATTAGACCAGCTTTAAGTTTTTATGAGCCAGTGACCCGGTAAATATAGAATGCCCGTTTGTGAACACATCTTTGCCTTGCTGTTTTAAAACATATCTAAACTCATTAACTCTTTTACACACAACTCAGTTCACTGAACGGAAAACCTTGACCTCTTGCTTGAAATGTTAACGCGACTATACTGTGTTCATTAGTAAAATTAATAATAGTTACTGCCAGAACGAAATGTAACTTACAAATCAGAGTAGGCTTTGTAATGCTCACTGTAACAGGAACTGGTGAAGTAACTCACTAGGCAGATGAAGGTAGCGACAACTGCTTATAAACTGGAGGCATTACGAAATATTTAACCCAAAAACTGCAACGTAATGTTGTCGTGACGTCTTCAGATGGCCTTGGTCTTTGCAAAGTTTATGTGTACTCTATTCAAATGTCAAATGCCCGCGGAAAATATTATTGTACACTTCATTGTCTTCTTCAGTCAACAAAATGGTTATGAGCTAATTAGTTCGCTATGGGTGTGAAGTCTTAGCAGCAAGTGCATTTTTCAGGTTGATGCTGACGGCACGAAAGAAGACAATTTTTGCTCAGTTCCTTTTCCCACTTCCATTTTGGCTCCGTGAAAAATCACTTTAGTGCACCGTTTTAATGTGGTATAGTCGGGGTACAGACATTCCAGAAGCCTACTGGAATCGAACGGTTGGTGACCCAAAATAGCAAACTGGCAACACACAATGTATATAAGTACAATATCCTCTGATTCCTTCGAAATCTCTGAATCGACGAAATTGACAAAATGTCTATTCCTATCCACTCAGGGAGAGCTCAATTGTCAGTGTGCGTTACTGAAGGTCAACGAAGGTTGTTGAATGTCAAGGTCGTTACTATTTCGTCATACATCATTAGACTGGCTGGACTGGCTGCTCAGTCATCTCAAATCAGCAAAATATTACATGAGTTTTGGAGCACTGATTGTATCTAACTGAGCTGACTGACGACCACCTCAGTCTTTATTTATGTGGCTGCCTTTATTCAAACAATTTAGTATTTTATATGTACACATTTTAATTAATGTATTTTAGTTCAGTAGTTGACAACGGCTCCACAAGCTTTGTAGCTTCAACTCTCATTGTGTCAGAATAAATGTTTTATATTTTTAGTATGTTATTCATCAAATGAAGTATGAATGTACCTATGTGCAACGGTCACCTCTGCAACGGTGGGCCGCTACTCAACTGCGGTCACTTCGACTTCAGCAGCCGACTCTATGGAACGGCCAATTTATTTAGTTTTGTCCCGGCAGATCATGCATGGTCCATACTTTCACTGTAACCTTATTTTAACCTGTCCACAACAGCCACCTCGATCTCCACATCAGCGGCAAAGGCTACTAAAACGCGGCGTCACAACTTCCAAACTGTATCAACGACTGACGACCGGTGAGTACAAATCCCAACATTTTTTTATAAATATTTATTTATTTATATTTTTCTTTCTTTAATTGTCTGGATTTATGAAAACGGTGCTAAAGATTTTGACCCTTATCACCCTTATTTCGACTTGATTTCACGGCTAAACATTTTGGCCGCCTCCAAGCCATGTAAAACGGGCAAAAAATAGAGAAAGGACGACAATGAAAAGAAGATAAACGAGTAAAGGAAGAAAAAAAGGACTCAACTTTCCTTTTAATTTTTATATCGTCACCTTTTCTGGCAGAGAAAAAAACGCCCGCTTAGGGCGCGATTTCAATCCTTTAGCACCGTTTTCATAAATCCAGACATATATAGTTTTCTATTTTTCTATTTTTCTCGGTATAGTAGCATTTGTCATTGCTAGAGGCCTAACAAGCCTCATTTTCAAGCGAGTTTAAATAAAGTCATCATCAAGAAACTTGAGCGGTACAGCGCGTCGTTTGTCGTTTGTTTCTGTTTCTGTGTCATTGATAGATGATATGTTTGGTTGTGTTACATACTTATACAAAACAGTACTACATTTTTGAGGCCAAAATGTTGCACTCCCTCAAAATTAAAGGTCTCATAATATTATTATTAACACCCTATAACGACCACCTCTCTACAGTTCCCAGGGCACGGCCGCTTTCCTCTGTCCTCAAGGAGGCCGTTGTAGAGGAGATCGACTGCAGTGTTTAGAAATAGAAAACGTGTGCCGTGTTTCTATCAAGTTAATAGAAACACGAGTGGAAGTTTGGGAGAATGAGAAATGCAGTGGGAACACGAGCAGCAGGCAAGTGTTTCCATGGCTTTTTCGAGTTCTCCTAAACTTTCACGAGTGTTCCTATAACTCAATAGAAACACGAAGTACATGTTTTCTATTTCCTTTAAAAAACACAGCGAAGAGAAAAAGGAAAACAACTTGTTAACTTTGATTATTAAGGGCGCGTTCGTTTGGGATTAATCCGGAATAAGAATAACTGGAATAATGCGAGTAAACGTTTGTTTGGGAGCTATTCTCATTCTGGAATACCTGGATTTCCATTCGGGCTATTCTACTCTCAGGAGCAGAATAGCCTGAATATGTTCCGGAATAAGAATATATTCCGGAATGTAGTGCGGTGTAGTGTCACGCAATAAAATATAAAATCAAAAACCGTGCATTGAATGAAGTAAAAAAATTGAGATATTGTAAACGACAAATAAAGAAGACAGTTATCCAAGTTTAAGGTGTGTGCGTTCTCCCAAAGTTGAGATATTCGTCGGAATGTGCTGCACAAAATTACAGAGCTTAGTATGGGGTCGCCATGTTGGAGGACCTCTTTAGTCCTCCAACATGGCGGCCAGTAAATAGTGTAAACATCTGGAACTTACTTTGGCTATTTAGTGGACTGATTATCTGAACCGAACCAAAAAATATTTACAAAAGTGCTTTTCCTGATACTTAAACTCCTAAAATGGCTAAAAATCACGAGATAAGTGTATATTTTTCGACAAACGCGATCGTAGGGTTATGTCACGCACCGCCATAACTTCGATATTCAAAATGCGCTGGTTTCCAAACGAAGGATGCTATTGAGCTGGAAAGATGTGAAACAGCTATAAATTTGGTACCTCTTATGCCTGATGAGGATAAAACCTGTGTTTAGTTCTGGATTTGAGAATTTGATGACGTCAGGTGCGCACACTCTATACGTGATATGGCGTCATGCTTGAAATGGGGTGTGTTACTCCTGGTGTATATAACACGGACTTGAATCAAAAACAGAATATAAAATATGGAATCGAATCCTGTTGAAGCCCTGATTTTTTCAGGCTTCTTCTTTCCAATTGCTTAAATTGGAAAATTAACTGCGATGATCCTTCTTCACTTTCATAAGAATTTTAGTCCGCAATCTTTGTGATCTCCCTTTGTGCATTGTGGGTCCTCGTGCCTTCTCAGCAGCGATCTCGTCTCATTTCGTGCCCAGTGTGCGCGGCTAATGAAGACTGGGAACTAGTTCCTTTCGAATCATCAGTAGTCATCAGCATTATGGTGATGTTACTCTTTCTACGCAGTGTTTTGGTTTCGCTCTCTTGCTGCTTTAAAGCGACCTTTGGAGAAGAGACGGCAGCAGGTTTGTTGTAATTTAAATGATCCTGATATTTTATATATTTCACTCCAAAACACCCTGCCACTTATTAGCATCTCATTGAATAAGTTTAGCAACTATTGTTTATATTATTATAATTCCTCGTTCTTCAAAGCACAGCGACAAGTGGCCGGGTATTCTGACAAGGTGGGAGAGGGCATGATATCTACTGGAACTGCACATTAAAGAAAAAGTTCTCATACTGTCCAAATAAGATTGTGAGTTCATAATTAGCATCACCTCATACTAATAAGCAAAGATTCACAGATGTTCAGTAGAAATCTTCAACCAGTACTTTGATTATAAACAATTATTATTCATTCAAAATATTTCACCCGTTTCTGATTGGTTTAAAACCGCCACGCATAATTCACCATAACCAGCTGCTGTTTACCAAATTTGGAAAGAATCTTCGTCATATTGAATCAATGACGTCAAAAGTGCAGCCCGCTGAAAATTATTGAACCAATGACGTCAAAAGTGCAGCCCCGCTGCAGATTATTAAACCGTTGACCGAGAAAAGCTGGGGACCGAGATTGTGTTTTTTTTGCTGAGCAGAAAAACAAAGAGCGAAATGGCGAAAACTCCTTCAAGAACGGGAAAATATTTTGAATGAATAATAAAGCAATTATTGAATTCGGTTTCGTAGGATATGAAGAATTCTGCAGATGCGGAGGGTGTTATACCACCTCGGCCTTCGGCCTCTGTGGATACCACCCTCCTTGATCTGCAGAATTCTTCATATCCTACTCAGCCTCATTCAATAATTGCTAATTATTGGATGAGGTTTTTGTGATATCCGGAATAATCAAGGTCGAGGTAAGTGTTATCAGCCGAGCCGTGGCTGCGGCTGATAACACTTACCTCGACCTTGATTATTCCGGATATCACAAAAACTCATCCGATAATTGTTTATAATCAAAGTACTGGTTGAAGATTTCTACTGAACATCTGTGAATCTTTGCTTATTAGTATAGGTGATGCTATTATGGAGCGATTCTAGAATACCCCGCCACTTATTTGCATATCCTCTGAACGCTTAGAACGAGGAAAACAGAAATAAGAAGAGTTTAGTCATATGCAAATTAGTGGCGGGGTATTCTAGAATCAAGCCCTAATTATGAACTCACAATCTTATTTGGACAGTATGAGAACTTTTTCTTTAATGTGCAGTTCCAGTAGATATCATGCCCTCTCCCACCTTGTCAGAATACCCGGCCACTTGTCGCTGTGCTTTGAAGAACGAGGAATTATAATAATATAAACAATAGTTGCTAAACTTATTCAATGAGATGCTAATAAGTGGCAGGGTGTTTTGGAGTGAAATATATAAAATATCAGGATCATTTAAATTACAACAAACCTGCTGCCGTCTCTTCTCCAAAGGTCGCTTTAAAGCAGCAAGAGAGCGAAACCAAAACACTGCGTAGAAAGAGTAACATCACCATAATGCTGATGACTACTGATGATTCGAAAGGAACTAGTTCCCAGTCTTCATTAGCCGCGCACACTGGGCACGAAAATGAGACGAGATCGCTGGCTGAGAAGGCACGAGGACCCACAATGCACAAAGGGAGATCACAAAGATTGCGGACTAAAATTCTTATGAAAGTGAAGAAGGATCATCGCAGTTAATTTTCCAATTTAAGCAACTGGAAAGAAGAAGCCTGAAAAAATCAGGGCTTCAACAGGATTCGATTCCATATTTTATATTCTGTTTTTGATTCAAGTCCGTGTTATATACACCAGGAGTAACACACCCATCAATTTCAAGCATGACGCCATATCACGTATAGAGTGTGCGCACCTGACGTCATCAAATTGTCAAATCCAAAACTAAAAAGTCACGAAGGTTTTATCCTCATCAGGCATAAGTGGTACCAAATTTATTGCTGTTTACAACTTTCCAGCTCAATAGCATCCTTCGTTTGGAAACCAGCGCATTTTGAATTTCGAAGTTATGGCGGTGCGTGACATAACCCTACGATCGCGTTTGTCGAAAAATATACACTTATCTCGTGATTTTTAGCCATTTTAGGAGTTTAAGTATCAGGAAAAGTACTTTTGTAAATATTTTTTGGTTCGGTTCAGATAATCAGTCCACTAAATAGCCAAAGTAAGTTCCAGATGTTTACACTATTTACTGGCCGCCATGTTGGAGGACTAAAGAGGTCCTCCAACATGGCGACCCCATACTAAGCTCTGTAATTTTGTGCTGCACATTTCGACGAATATCTCAACTTCGGGAGAACGCACACACCTTAAACTTGGATAACTGTTTTCTTTATTTGTCGTTTACAATATCTCAATTTTTTGACTTCATTCAATGCACGGTTTTTGATTTTATATTTTATTGCGTGGACACTACACTGCACTTACAATCCGGAATTATATCTCTTATTCCGGAATATATGAGGTTTGAGGCTAAAAGCAGGCCCGCGGTCCAGCGGCCCGCGGCCCACGGCCCGCCACGGCCCAGCGGCCCGGCGGCCCGAAGCCCCAGCGGCCCACGGTCCGCGGCCCGCCACGGCCCGGCGGCCCACGGCCCGTGGCCCGCGATGGCCCAGTGGCCTGGAGGCCCGGTGGCCCAGTCCTGATTTTCAACAGTTTTTTTGTCTAACGGTAAATCCACGCGCATCAACAGATCGGCATCGAGCTTCAGCGTGCAAAATGGACGACTGTGAGTTCAGTTCAGTGCCATTTTGATAATCATTTCAGTCTTCTCCCCCACTAACTTTTAGTGGGGGAGAAGAGTTGCGTGACGACCCTGATAACGGCTGTGAAGGAGACTATACCTGGCGACACTCGACGAACTGCTAGCGAGTTGCCATGTCGGACCCCAGCGACTCAAATTTGGCGCCAAAATAGAAGCTTCGAGACGCAAACTTCTTCATATTTTTCACATTTTAAGAACTGATAGGGTTTTGACAACTGTAAATCCCTTTTCGTGACTATTTAGTGCCATCTCCAGCGACAAAAGTTGGCTGGCTTCAATGCCTTTCCTGTAAACTTACATTGACGTCAGGACAGGAAAGTTTTTCCCACCTGCTGAATCCTGATTGGTCAATTCAAATTTCCCTCGCGCCGACCGTATGCAAGGAAGCAACGAAAGAAAGGATCGAAAAGGACTGAAATGATTATCAAAATGGCACTGAACTGAACTCACAGTCGTCCATTTTGCACGCTGAAGCTCGATGCCGATCTGTTGATGCGCGTGGATTTACCGCTAGACAAAAAAACTGTTGAAAATCAGGACTGGGCCACCGGGCCTCCAGGCCGCTGGGCCATCGCGGGCCACGGGCCGTGGGCCGCCGGGCCGTGGCGGGCCGCGGACCGCGGGCCGCTGGGCCTTCGGGCCGCCGGGCCGCTGGGCCGTGGCGGGCCGTGGGTCGCGGGCCGCTGGACCGCGGGCCTGCTTTTAGCAAAACCCCGGAATAGGTAGTCAGGCTCTTCACTGCTCCTGGGAGTAGAATAGCCGGAATGGAAATAATAATAAAATATACCCAGGCTAATTCCAGAATGAGAATAGCTCGCCACAACAAACGTGTACTCGGCATGATTCCAGTTTATTCTTATTCTCCAAGGATTCAATCCCAAACGAACCGCCGCCCTTAAATAAGTCCAATAGTTAACACAAGTGTGTTTTCCTTTTTTCTCTTCGCCGTGTTTTTAAACGGAAAATAGAAAACATGTACTCCGTGTTTCTATTGAGTTATAGAAACACTCGTGAAAGTTTGGGAGAACTCGAAAAAGCTGTGGAAACACTCTCCTGCGGCTCGTGTTCCCACAGCATTTCTCGTTCTCCCAAACTTCCACTCGTGTTTCTATTTAACAATTAGATTATGAGCTCGAGATTTCTATGAGGTGATAGTTCCCACAGCATTTCTCGTTCTCACCAAACTTCCACTCGTGTTTCTATTTAACAATTAGATTATGAGCTCGAGATTTCTATGAGGTGATAGTTGATGAGGCCGAAGGCCGAATCAACTATCACCTCATAGAAATCTCGAGCGCATAATCTAATTGTTTTAGAAGAATTCTTACTAAAGTTTAACTCAAATAACGGTTTCCAATTATTTCTCGACGTATTATTAAACTTTGGACCTTAAAAAGATCGCCCGGATTGAGTTGGCAATTAAAATTGATCAAGTCGTGCACACGCGCGCAATATTTTTTCAATAATTTCAACTTTTTTAAGTCAAGAAACCGTAAATGTCCTTCATTTAGTCTTCCCAGGATTTTAATTATCCATTTTCATCAAAATTTTCCTCCAAAACTTTGGCGAAAACGAAAAAAACGTCGCCATTTCGTAGACGAGTTCCAGCACTGCACACTAATAACAATTAGATTATGAGCTCGAGATTTCTATGAGGTGATAGTTGATGAGGCCGAAGGCCGAATCAACTATCGCCTCATAGAAATCGAGAGCGAATAATCTAATTGTTTTAGTAGAATTCTAACTGAAATTAACAAAAATAACGGTTTCCTATGATTTTTTCCACGCATTATTGGACTTTACGCTTAGACAAAGTTGCACGTATTGAACTGTCCTTGGCAAATTTGCAGTTGTTTACGCGCGTACCCGCTTTCTCAATATTTTCAAGTTTTTAAAGTCAAGAAACCGTCAATGTGCTTCTTTTAGTTTTCTCAGGAATTTAATTACATGTTTACATCTAAATTTCCTTCCAAAACCTCGGAAAAACTATAACAACATCGCATTTCGAGGACGACCGGCAGCCAACTGCACTCTAATGGCTGATAGTATACGAGTAGCTCAGCCAATCAGATTGCAGCATTTGCATTAGTATACTAGTAGAATTCTACTAATTAACAATTAGATTATGAGCTCGAGATTTCTATGAGGTGATAGTTGATGAGGCCGAAGGCCGAATCAACTATCGCCTCATAGAAATCGAGAGCGAATAATCTAATTGTTTTAGTAGAATTCTAACTGAAATTAACAAAAATAACGGTTTCCTATGATTTTTTCCACGCATTATTGGACTTTACGCTTAGACAAAGTTGCACGTATTGAACTGTCCTTGGCAAATTTGCAGTTGTTTATGCGCGTACCCGCTTTCTCAATATTTTCAAGTTTTTAAAGTCAAGAAACCGTCAATGTGCTTCTTTTAGTTTTCTCAGGAATTTAATTACATGTTTACATCTAAATTTCCTTCCAAAACCTCGGAAAAACTATAACAACATCGCATTTCGAGGACGACCGGCAGCCAACTGCACTCTAATGGCTGATAGTATACGAGTAGCTCAGCCAATCAGATTGCAGCATTTGCATTAGTATACTAGTAGAATTCTACTAATGGCTGATAGTATACGAGTAGCTCAGCCAATCAGATTGCAGCATTTGCATTAGTATACTAGTTAGAATTCTACTAAGGCTGATAGTGTGCAATGGCTCAGCCAATCAGATTACAGCATTTGCATTAGTGTACAAGTAGAATTCTACTAATTCTAATTAGAAAACAGTCCTAAGAAAGCACGCGCGCTGATTGGTTAAAAATTGTGTTTGTATAACTCGATGGAGACACAGAACTAGCGCGGCGCTGTTGACGTAGTGATGGCGCGAGCAAAGAGAATTTACATCTTGATAATCAAAGTTAACAAGTTGTTTTCCTTTTTCTCTTCGCTGTGTTTTTTAAAGGAAATAGAAAACATGTACTTCGTGTTTCTATTGAGTTATAGGAACACTCGTGAAAGTTTAGGAGAACTCGAAAAAGCCATGGAAACACTTGCCTGCTGCTCGTGTTCCCACTGCATTTCTCATTCTCCCAAACTTCCACTCGTGTTTCTATTAACTTGATAGAAACACGGCACACGTTTTCTATTTCTAAACACTGCAGTCGATCTCCTCTACAACGGCCTCCTTGAGGACAGAGGAAAGCGGCCGTGCCCTGGGAACTGTAGAGAGGTGGTCGTTATAGGGTGTTAATAATAATATTATGAGACCTTTAATTTTGAGGGAGTGCAACATTTTGGCCTCAAAAATGTAGTACTGTTTTGTATAAGTATGTAACACAACCAAACATATCATCTATCAATGACACAGAAACAGAAACAAACGACAAACGACGCGCTGTACCGCTCAAGTTTCTTGATGATGACTTTATTTAAACTCGCTTGAAAATGAGGCTTGTTAGGCCTCTAGCAATGACAAATGCTACTATACCGAGAAAAATAGAAAAATAGAAAACTATATATGTCTGGATTTATGAAAACGGTGCTAAAGGATTGAAATCGCGCCCTAAGCGGGCGTTTTTTTCTCTGCCAGAAAAGGTGACGATATAAAAATTAAAAGGAAAGTTGAGTCCTTTTTTTCTTCCTTTACTCGTTTATCTTCTTTTCATTGTCGTCCTTTCTCTATTTTTTGCCCGTTTTACATGGCTTGGAGGCGGCCAAAATGTTTAGCCGTGAAATCAAGTCGAAATAAGGGTGATAAGGGTCAAAATCTTTAGCACCGTTTTCATAAATCCAGACAATTAAAGAAAGAAAAATATAAATAAATAAATATTTATAAAAAAATGTTGGGATTTGTACTCACCGGTCGTCAGTCGTTGATACAGTTTGGAAGTTGTGACGCCGCGTTTTAGTAGCCTTTGCCGCTGATGTGGAGATCGAGGTGGCTGTTGTGGACAGGTTAAAATAAGGTTACAGTGAAAGTATGGACCATGCATGATCTGCCGGGACAAAACTAAATAAATTGGCCGTTCCATAGAGTCGGCTGCTGAAGTCGAAGTGACCGCAGTTGAGTAGCGGCCCACCGTTGCAGAGGTGACCGTTGCACATAGGTACATTCATACTTCATTTGATGAATAACATACTAAAAATATAAAACATTTATTCTGACACAATGAGAGTTGAAGCTACAAAGCTTGTGGAGCCGTTGTCAACTACTGAACTAAAATACATTAATTAAAATGTGTACATATAAAATACTAAATTGTTTGAATAAAGGCAGCCACATAAATAAAGACTGAGGTGGTCGTCAGTCAGCTCAGTTAGATACAATCAGTGCTCCAAAACTCATGTAATATTTTGCTGATTTGAGATGACTGAGCAGCCAGTCCAGCCAGTCTAATGATGTATGACGAAATAGTAACGACCTTGACATTCAACAACCTTCGTTGACCTTCAGTAACGCACACTGACAATTGAGCTCTCCCTGAGTGGATAGGAATAGACATTTTGTCAATTTCGTCGATTCAGAGATTTCGAAGGAATCAGAGGATATTGTACTTATATACATTGTGTGTTGCCAGTTTGCTATTTTGGGTCACCAACCGTTCGATTCCAGTAGGCTTCTGGAATGTCTGTACCCCGACTATACCACATTAAAACGGTGCACTAAAGTGATTTTTCACGGAGCCAAAATGGAAGTGGGAAAAGGAACTGAGCAAAAATTGTCTTCTTTCGTGCCGTCAGCATCAACCTGAAAAATGCACTTGCTGCTAAGACTTCACACCCATAGCGAACTAATTAGCTCATAACCATTTTGTTGACTGAAGAAGACAATGAAGTGTACAATAATATTTTCCGCGGGCATTTGACATTTGAATAGAGTACACATAAACTTTGCAAAGACCAAGGCCATCTGAAGACGTCACGACAACATTACGTTGCAGTTTTTGGGTTAAATATTTCGTAATGCCTCCAGTTTATAAGCAGTTGTCGCTACCTTCATCTGCCTAGTGAGTTACTTCACCAGTTCCTGTTACAGTGAGCATTACAAAGCCTACTCTGATTTGTAAGTTACATTTCGTTCTGGCAGTAACTATTATTAATTTTACTAATGAACACAGTATAGTCGCGTTAACATTTCAAGCAAGAGGTCAAGGTTTTCCGTTCAGTGAACTGAGTTGTGTGTAAAAGAGTTAATGAGTTTAGATATGTTTTAAAACAGCAAGGCAAAGATGTGTTCACAAACGGGCATTCTATATTTACCGGGTCACTGGCTCATAAAAACTTAAAGCTGGTCTAATCTAATCTGATACAGTCTGCAGTGAGATGTGCTAAGATATTGTTTTCGCCGTGATTTTGGCATTTGTTATGTAAATAAAAGATTTACCACTCATTTTTCTTTCAGGCGTGCTGCAATTGAAGATTACAAGGATGGAATCCCTTCAGCAGATGTTGTCTTTGGAGCCCCTCGCCGCTCACCCTGCAGCCATAGCTTCAGTTGTACTCCTGGCAGTCCTGTTCCTTTACTGGTATGGAACGCGTGGTTTCGCTGACCTCAAGAAACTCAACGTCCCCGGTCCCAAACCTGTTCCATTTTTTGGAAACTTCCTAGAAACGAGGAAATACGGTGTACTGCATCTGATGTGTCTCGACTACGCCAAGAAGTACGGTAAAGTTTTCGCTGTGTGTCTGGGTGGTAAACCAACGCTCGTTGTTGCAGATCCGGAGATGTTAAAGCAAATAATGATCAAAGATTTTCCAAACTTTCGAAATCGCTTCCAAGTTGAGTTCCCGGGTCATCCATTCGAGAAAAACCTATTGGAGGCAAAGGATGATACCTGGAAGAGGATCCGGTCCACGCTGACACCCACGTTCAGCGCTGGAAAGATGAAACTGATGTTGCCATTGATTGAGAAGTCGTGCGACACACTTATGGAAAAGCTTGAGAAAGTTGCCGATTCAGGTGAGTATTAATCGTTTTCTGATTTTTCTCCACCCTTGAGTCGCATGCTCTTGATGCTCAAGTGGATCATTTTAGCGGGGGAGGCTTCCTCGACTCGGCCGCACCTATCGGAAAGCATTTCAAAAACTGTTCAGCTAAAGCATAGTATCACCTGCAGCTAATTTACATTTGTTGTTATTGTTTTATGATTCTATTGGCTTATTCGCATTATATGCACCTCACAAACGAGAAGGTATGCTTGTTAAGACTTTTTCGTGTCTTGTCTTACAAGAAGTCAACTATAATAGTGTAAAGTTCTCATAACAATACATTTTTCTAACTTTCTTCGGCATGGTTTCGTTTACAGATCAAAGTGTGAACATGCTAGACTGGTTCAGCAAGCTAACTCTGGAAGCGATTTTATCCACTGCTTTTGGTGTGGACACGAACATTCAAATGGGAGAAAACACCAAAACGCTTGAGAAGGCTAAGGCCCTGTTTGAAGTGCCGTTTATGGTCAGACTGATAGCCCGCCTGCCACTTGGCAAATTACTCCTTAAGATAATGTCCTCGGTACGTGGAAACCCGGCGACATACCTAGGAGACGTCGTCAAAGAAATCATCAAAACACGGCGCCAGCAGGGGTTGACGGGAAGGAAAGATCTGCTCCATCTTATGATGACCGCCAACGAAGAGACCACGGTGGAAGGGGTCAGCAAACTTTCTGATGAAGAGATTGTAGCTCAATCGATCATCTTCCTTCTGGCTGGCTACGAAACGTCAAGCAACACGTTAAGCTTTATCCTTTATCATTTGGCTCTAAACCCAGATGTTCAAGACAAGCTGAGGACAGAGATCAAAGAAGCCGTGGAATCCAATGCTAAGAGGAAGTCTCTGTACGAACTGGCTCAGAACATGGAGTACCTTGACTGTGTCATCAAGGAGTCTCAGCGACTGTGTCCCGCGGCCGCACAAGTCAACCGAGAATGCTGCGAGAATTATGATCTCAATGGAATCCATATTCCAGCTGGCACGGAGATTATGATTCCAATATATGTCCTGCATCATGACCCCGACGCTTGGCAGAACCCGGAGAATTTTGATCCTGAGAGATTCCTCGGTCCTGCCAAAGACGCCCGCCATGCATTCCAGTTCCTGCCATTTGGCGCCGGGCCCAGGAACTGCATCGGGATGCGATTCGCACTGATGGAGGTCAAGGTTGCTCTAGTGAGAATTCTGATGAAGTTCAAGTTTATGGCTTCACCTGAGACACAAGTGCCTCTTGAGATTCGTGAAGGCATTACTTTGTCGGCAAAAGATGGAGTGCTGATCAGAGTACAGTCCACAAATTAAATAATCTTAGCTGTAATGTACCGTTACAACGTCGTGAAGTTGTATTGAGAAAAACTGAACTGATAGGCCTTGACGTTTCCCTAAAAGCATAGATTAAGTATTAAGTATTTAGCTGATAGACGTTTTTTATACAAAGCAGGACATATATCGTGAGCGCGTGTACTAATGAAATACGGGCGCCCTCGGGACCAGGGCGC
>JAHPZR010033750.1:47500-50000 GCA_019787425.1 Platygyra sinensis | reverse complement strand
CAAATGTTGGCATTGGAAACATGAAGTATTTATGTTGTAAGGAATTTTGTGATTGTCATAGTGAGACTGTGGCATTGTGTTATTTTATTAAAAAATAACTATTTTTTGTTTCAATCTCATTAAGGCAACAACATCATCTCTCAAAGTCCAGCTAGAACATTGATAGCTGTCATAGGAGTAACAATTTGTTTGGTAGTACTTATAAAGTGGTATTTTGGTGGAGGAGTATGCAAGAGCAAGGCACGACTTGATGGTAAGATTCACCATAGCATACTGAGTGACACTTTAATGTGCAGAATATGAAGTGCATTAACTTGAAGGTTTTACTTCCAAAGGTGAATATTAAAGCTCCAGTCTTTCAGGATTTAAATTTCTAGCGCTTCTTTGATGTAATGAAAGCTGTAGTGTTGCCAACAGTCAACAGTGCTAAATCATTGCTCTTGTTTCTTTAGTCTGTATCAGTTTGCAGTGAAAAAAAGCAAATGCTTGAGGTAAACACATGGGCAAGAAAGTACAGATAGAGTTTTGTACATTGTGCTAGAATTTTTATGAGCATTTTAGTGGCATTTCCTCCCTAAAATTATTTTTTCAGCAAAAAATTGAAAAACTCATTAGGAGAAAGTGGCAACTGACACTATATAAACATTTCAAAAATCCAATGTTGAGCAATGCATAGCACAATTTTTTGTGTTAATTTCAAGTACTGAGTGATTTACTTACTAGTCTGTTAACCTTAAGGTTTTCTTGTACCCCCATCCCCTTACTTTTTGACCATCTCCATCTTTCCTGGTGTGTTTGTTTTTTTTGTGTGTGACCAGCTGAAGAAATGTTTACACTTACAGACTTGCAGTTACATTGATTTTAAAAGGTTTTATTGCTGTTATGTTTAGGCAAAACTGCAATTGTAACTGGTGCAAACACTGGAATAGGCAAGGAGACTGCATTGGATTTTGCACAGAGAGGTGCCAGGGTCATTTTGGCTTGCCGAGATGAGGAGAAGGCCAAAGATGCTGCAAGGGACATTATTACTGAGACTGGAAGCAATCAAGTTGTTGTCAGGATTGTTGATCTGGCTTCTTTTGAGTCCGTCAGAGCTTTTGCTAAGCTCATCAATGAAACAGAAGAAAGGCTGGACATTCTTGTAAACAATGCAGGGCTTGATGGATCCTACAGGGTAACAGAGGATGGCTATGAATTAATTTTTCAAGTAAACTATCTTAGCCATTTTCTACTCACGTTACTACTGATGGAGAAACTAAAGAAATCAGTACCAAGTCGAATTGTCAATGTATCATCTTTAATGCATGAGACAAGATATGCAGATCTCCAACTTGATGATTTTACACTTTCCAAAGAGAAGTTTGTAAAAATTAAGAGTCGCTATGCTCAATCAAAGTTAGCACAGGTTGTGTTCACAAGGGAGTTGAGCAAGAGATTAGAAGGTGAGTAAAGGCATGTAAACATCATGCACAACTATGTTTGATGTAATAATGTAAAATTAGAATATTATAATGCCTTAACTAGTGAGACAATCTCAGATAGTGCAGAGTGTTATGCAGGACTGTCAGTACGTTTTGAGTCATCAGCTGCCTGTATGTAACTTGTTAGTTTAAGGCCCAAAAATAACTTACAATATTATTACTGTTTGTCAAGACGGTTTTAAATTTTACTGTGGTGTTTTACGTGGAATTTCGTTCATTCTAAATTCATTAATACGTTGAACTAGCAAACGTGATACCCTTGTTTTCTCAAAAACATACAAAGAAGATATGCTCGCTTTTTTCCTGAGAAAAATGAAATAATGTTATTTACTTATGAAAAAATTGGAAGAGGAATGATTTTGTTTCAATCAAGAGGCAAATTTTCATATCATTGATAAACAATTATTGAATTTATGGAGAGCTCAGAAAAAATCTGAGTCCCAGATGGGATTTGAACCCACGAGTGCATAAGTCTTTAATATACGATTAACAATTACTAATTTAATTATCAAATAGTCACGTCGTATCTCGGAATAGCACGATCTTATTAGGTTGCCACCGATGGTGTTAACAGTAAACCAGTTCAAAATACACAACGATATCGATTAATACAACCGAGAAGCGTTTCAACTTGACCGATATTATGTCCTACATAGGTGAATGCGCCCCCTCAAAGACTGACTAAATTTATTTGCGGTTTCCGTGCACGAGTGCCACAGTGTCTACAGTAATATTTGATGCCGTTAACTCAGAAATGTTTCGGGTAAATACATCTGTGAACTTCTTGTTCTCTTTCATAGGAGAGAAAATAAACAAGCAACTGAGAAGATCCATTTGTTTCCCTGTTTAAAGCTTAGCAAACACGAAGTAGTTTGAAAACAGCACACGGCATTTTTGAACCGAGCAAGGGATGATTCCAAAAGATACGCTGTCACAAAAGCGTTCTTTGCACTAAAAGGGGGAACTGATATTACCCGAAATATGACTGCTATTGGCCGTTAAGACGAGAGTGTGGTATC